>JANAVB010031419.1:4852352-5057712 GCA_029216955.1 Iris pallida
GTACAATTTTATGTGTGTATTGTGGTGCTAATCTACGTGCTAAAAGAACCTATACGATATATGTCAGTACATCCATATTTCCAGCATAGTCATGGTAATGGTCAGGAATATTGGCATGGTACGATGATTGCTTGATTGATGCATTTCACTAAGGATGGATCCAAATTTGGGACACTATGAGCCGATGTTGATTCATACTTAGGGTATTTGTACCAAGGTACGACATCTAGGAGAATGACCATGTGACCACGATACCTTCTCCTACCGAAGTCTTCCCTTCATGTTATAGTCTTTTGCGAAGGAACGAATGGAGGCATAAAAATGAGCATACGAATGAAGCATTCGTAGCTCAGTTGTACTTGTGACAGTTGACACATAAAATTTAGCGTCGGTACATCCAGCACTGAAATACCGCCATGCCCTCGCGCCATTAACTAACTTTCCATAATATTGAAAGTAGTGGAGGGATTACCAACGTGAAGCTGGTCATACCCGAACTGACGAGCGAACCGACTGGGTAAATACGGTTCGAAGATACAGTCGTCTTCAGTTCTATACATCAGATGTGAGGGTCTGATGCATATCAGCCAATTAAAGACTGGCGCGGGTATCTCAGTCCTCCCTTGACCTACATCTTCAAACTACACACCAAAGCAGTCAGCTGGAACTGGCGGTCGTGTACAGAAGAAATTCCACCCATGGAAGAAGTTTAGTGTTGCCCGGGTATCCGTCACGGAAGTTACATTCCACGTGGCTTTACTAAATTTCTGGAGGAATACCTCCACATCATTTTCAGGGCCTAGTGGCAATAAGTTACAGTTATGATGCAATAACCAGTCCATTAAATAAGTGTATGGCATCTCCACCATAGGGAAATCTTTACAGTAAGGAGCATTATTGATCAGTTCATCACCAAATGCTCGTAAACCTGCATTTATCCGACACACCGTTGCCGGTAATAGACTGAGTCTGGCTTTGAATACCAAATGTACTGCTGGCCATAGTATATTTCGGTGAATTTTGTCGACTGTACCAGTCCTTCGTACGACCCATCTTCGTAGCCACAGGGAAAGAAGGCACGCCAGCAAGGCTTCCTTTGAGAGCTTTCGACTGCCATGTCTCAGAAAGCTCAATGCTTCAGTTCCTGCAGGGAATTCTCCAGCCTTGGCAGTCAAATACTTGTCCGAAGACTTATATGTGATCATCCAAGTGTTTATCGAATCAGCAGGAATTATTGAACAAGGGTTGATGGGTTGAGCCTTGTTGTCTTGGAATCTCTCCTTGTCATCCTTAGATATCCTATTCTTATGATAGAATAGATATGTTGTCCATTTATTGATGTATGCCAAATGCGATCCACTTTCATACATAGTAGTACAAATCAGATAATGGCACATCAACTCTTGGTATACCTCAACTAAGTGAGGATTTTTCTCGCTAACTTCTGCTAGTTCCCGGTTGGAGGGAACGTACTCTTCATATGGAACTTCCCCCATTGGTAGCTTGGAGATGAATTGCATCTCATGGAGTACAAAACCCATTTCACCTATTGGGATTGCAAAAGTTCCTGTCGAGCTGATAAATAACTCCATCAAAGCTAAGAACAAGTTATTGTTCATTGGTATGCCTTGACTTGTGGAGGCTACTGCTTCAAACAGTCCAATGGCTCGCAGTTCTGCCTCGAAGTTCTTCATGATCCAAGCACTAAGCTGAACCCAGTTCTTATTGTGAGGAGTCATCCACCCTGGCAGCCTAGGGTTGACCTGGGGATATAGTAATGAGGCATTCATAAACTTGTTTATGAACAATGGTATCTGCACCGGTTGGATCAGAGCTGAGCCCTCGCTCGGTGTAAATCCAGGCAATAAGCCGAAGAAAGGAATAACACCACCACTGGGAGTACTTGTATGATAACCCATTTGATTTTCATCTCTTTTGAATATGATTCTCCCCGATCTTCCATGACTGTTGGAAGTCAGGTTCCAGATCATCCGTCGCAGATGAGTAGCACGAGCAAAAGAAGAAAGGGGATAATCTCTTGGCATTGTTGGGAGATACATCGCCCTTTCTCCAAACTTGAACACCCAAGACTCGTTCTTGGGGTTTGTTTGAGATTTGAAGTCAATTGCATCCCCGAACATGAAGGCGGGCTTCAGATAATGCTGGCCATCCAGTGATGTCAGTAGTTCTCCGTTCATTAGAGACAACAACATTCTATCTCCTTGAGCAGCTATCAACTGATATCTTTCATGGGGATACTGCTTGTCAGTTTCTGGGAACTCGACATGGGATAAATTCTCCAGATAATTTGATCCCAGAATGCCAGCTGGTGAGCCAAACACCTCAAAGAGAGGATGGGCTCCCAAGTCCACTGTAAAAGAAGTTCAATAAAGAAAAATCAAGTTAGTAAAGAATTCGAATATGAACTCTATGCAAATTCAAACTCTACCCAAATAACTATACATGAGTTTTACGCGTAAAAAGTTCTCTGTTTTTTAAGAGAATTTGTTTTATGCAAGAGTTGTACGCAGTCTAAGAATGAAATTTTTACAAAAAAAGTAAAGTTTTACATGTGAAGAAAAATATATAGTCTTTTGACTTGCGTATTTTTACGCTCACACATATAATGTGAGTGTATTTTTCAATTTTACGCTTCTGTTCAAAAGATTAAAATTTTACATGTGAAAAATATATAGTCTTTTGACTTGCGTATTTTTCAATTTTACGCTCGCACGTATAACGTGGGCGTATTTTTAGATTTTACGCTCGCACGTATAACGTGGGCGTATTTTGAGCTTTTACGCTCACACGTATAACATGGGCATATTTTCAAGTTCTACGCTGGCACGTACAATGTGAGCGTATTTCTGATCATTTAATTTACGCTGGAACATATAACGTGAGCGTATTTCTGATCTTTTAATTTACGCTGGCACGTATAACGTGAGCGTATTTTTTCCGTTTGGTCTTGAGTTGTCGTCTTCAAACGAAGTCTTTGTTCAAAATAGGGTTTCTACCTATCATGGCCGGAGCCACGTTCGGGTTGGTCAGTGGTGCTGCAGCGGCACGAACTTCCTCCGATGACCTAGCCGTCGACGAAGAGGCAGCTTTCTTGCCCTTGGCTGAGGCGGCGGCTTTGCTCTTGGGTGCCATTTCGCTCGAAAAGATTTAGATGATAAGTGAAGAAGAGAATAGGGAATAAGAGAGATGAGTAAAGTTCTCTCTCATCAACATAAGCCCTATTTATAGAGAACTTAAGGGTTGATTCAAATTCTAAAGTGACTGTTGGGTATCCCTAAGTTTACGCTGATGACTGTTGGATATCCCAAAATTTACGCTTCTGTTCAAAGTATTTCAAATATTAGAAAATTTGAAAACTTTGAAGGGGGTCTTGTAGAAGCGTAAATAAAATTCTAAGACCAAGTCAAAGAGATTGAGATATTTACGCAACGGATAATTCCAAATAAGACTTTACGCAAAGGTCAAACTGAGTCAAACTCAAAACTCTACGCAAGCTTTACATTCAGACTTTACGCGGAGAACAGTTTAACTTTCTACGCAAATGAGCTGTCCATGCTGCATTAAATGTATGAAAATTCTGTTCTGACATATTGATTTTTTGACAAAATAAATGCACAGAAGCCAAAGAGTTTGTTGTTTAGCGTGCCAATGGGCGGCTTTACGCTTAAGGCACAACTTCCTCTTTATGCATTAGAGTTATTTGAGCTTTTACGCTCAATGCTATCTCAGCTACTCTTTTTGCGCGCGTAGAGTTTATTTGAGCCTTTACGCTCAAGGCTATTTTTAGCCACTTTACGTAGGAAATTTACTTTGAGCTATTTTACGCTCGGGACATGTTTAAACAACATTTTTTATGCACAGTTTGTCCTGATTATGTGGGAATGTGGTTTTCTGACGTGTCCTTCATGCCACACTTCTCGAAGAACGTGTGTACATGCTCTCCTTATTTTATTGGATTGTGGGACACATGTCAACATGCGTAGAGGCTAATTTCTGTACGTGGGTGACAGTTATCCTAATAGCCTGCGTAGAGACCCAATATGGATGCTTTTTACTCACAGAAGACGAGTTTATATAAAGACTTCTTTTTTAAGAAAGAGGTACAAGATTTTTGGAGCCCAGATACTTTCAGAGCAAAGTGATTTTCCAGAGTATTTCTCTTCAATTTTTCTTCAAGAACAGAGTGAAGCAAAGCAGGAAAGCATTCGACTGTGCCATCAGTGCCAATTGTGTCGATACCTTTCTGGTGACTTAGTTCTTCCGGTTGTTCTTCTCCAAGCAGTTTTCTTCATCATCATCGTGTGGTCCAAGGAACTAAGTGATCGCTCTCAGATCAAACTTCCATAGCAATACTTTCTAGAATTTATTTGTACTTTTGTACTTTTTCTCGTTTTCTTTCAAAAGCCTTTTAAGGCATTTTGTTAATTAAAACAAAATAGTGACTCTGCTGGGGACGACTTTCTCCTCTGACGAGAAGACAATTGCTCAATACGATGATGTGTCGATTGGATCGACGAAGAAGACTCTGGTCGTTCAATTTAACCAGACTGCTTACAAAGAAATGCTCCGAACTGGGGGTAGTACTCGCTGCTCCAATGTGCAAAAATCATGAAAGGTGCACAAAGTTTGGATCCCTAAGTCCAAAGCACCATCTGATCTCTCCATTGTCTCTGAAGGCAAGGGAATTCTTCCCACTCCTATCGTTGGGGCTCCCGTCTGTGACGAGGCAGTCCCTACTTCAGTATTGCGCCCAGTACGAAAAATTCAGTCTCCCGTCTGTGACGTGGTAGACAATTCTGTCTTGCGCTATACGCGTAAAGGCAAATCTCCCGTCTGTGACTTGGCAGATACTCCTGTTTTGTGCTATACGCGTAAAGGCAAATCTCCTGTCGGTGACATGGTAGATAAAGTTCACTTTGGTGCTTTTGCATCCAAAGTGAACTTGCCTACACGCGTATAGCATAAAAACAAGTCTCCTATGATAAACAATTCTTTTAATTTATCCAAGGAGACAAGAAATGTTGGCAAAACTTCTGTTTTACGCCAACAATCTTCTAATGCTGCTTTAAGCAAAGTGCCTAATCTTAGGATTACGCGCAATGCTGATGGTGTTCTTAGTGCACACAAATCAACTCCAGATTTACGCACACAACTTCAGGCGCGTAAAAATGCACAAATTTCTTCTGCCAATGAAGCTAGTAATCTTCTTTTTACACAAGGGACTAAATATTTCTCTGTTCCAAATGTAAAAAAGAAAATATTACCTTCTAATTCTTCTGATTTACGCGAGCTACTTGTGCAAAAGCGTAAAAACAAAAAAATCTCCTGTGACACTCCCTAAAGAAAACCATCATTGTGAGTGTCACCAAATTGTGATCAAATGTTGCTGTTCTACTACTAAACGGTCAATTTTCGACCGATTAAGCTACAATGTACCTCAGCAACACATTGATGACCAAGATCATGAGTTGTCCTATGCATCGGTTAATATGGCGTCTCATGTCAATAGAGGACGACGTTCAAGATGCAATTCATCCCAGACTCCAGGTCAACAACGGTTCAACCGAATCCTTGACTCTTTTGAAGGAGTATATCAACATACTCGGTCAAGAAGTCAACGACCTTTAAATATGCATTCTTCAGATTCAGAGGCTGGAGGTACCCAGTACTTGGAGTCAAAAACTGATAGAGTTGATTCATATCTCTACACCAATCCCTCTGAATGTTCAAAAGAAGTTGAATCTTATGTTATCGGAGAAGATCAGGAGACGTCTACTTCTCATACAGAATAGCATCTTTCTGTAGTAGAACAATCAATAAAGGATATGCTTACAATAATGCAAAATATGCATCAGATAATAACGACTCAGCAAACAGTCCAACCTGCAGTGATAACACCAGTACAAGTAGTTGCACAAACTCAAGATAGTCAAGGGGTTGACATACCTTTGAATAATCTGAGTCAAGAGCCTATTATCAATCAAAACTCCGCATCTCCTGATCATCTCATTCCAGAAGATGTATCACCTCCGATGGGGGTTTTGGTACATCCAACCACTATTCAATCAAATATACTCCCTCAAACTAATGAAGCTATTCAAGCAGTTTGGGAGTTAAGAGCACAATTTGAAGTTCTCAAGCATAAAGATCAGCTCCAGAAGTTGGGGATTAAACAACCTTATCCTCCCCACTGGAATGATGTACCCTTTTCTCCTAAATTCAAGCCATAATCTATGGTATTATTTGATGGAAAGGCTTCTCCAAGTCAATATATCAATTATTTTGATATTATGACTGTGCATCTACAGAAGAATGATGCTCTTCTCACCCGAGTCTTCATTGGGTGTTTTACGGGTACAACATATGATTGGTATCGCAGTTTATCCGATAATTGCATATCGTCTTTTGACGAGTTTAAAGCAATGTTTCCCTCTCGTTTATATAAAGGAGGGATGGACATGAATATGTCTTCCTTAATAGAAATTAAACAAAAAGAGAAGGAGGATACTCGGACGTTTATTGAACGTTTTCGACAAACTACTTTGAAAATGCCTCATGGTATGCCAGATTCAGCATTGATTGATACATGCAAAATGAATTTGCGACCAACCATCGCTGTTTTTATAGGCTCTCAATTCACAGATTGGGCCTCATTTATTATAGCAGCAGTTTCAGCCAAGACCAATGGTAAATTGGCTCGTAAACATGGGATGATCTTCGTCTCAGAAGATAAAGGAAAGAAAGCCTTTTCAGGTAACAATTCTGGTAATCACAATAGAAAAGAAAAGGAATCTCTGGTGGTAAACCTTTCAAAATCCAAAACTATACCAAGTAATCCGGAGTCTTCTAAGCCGAAAGAAGAGTACTCTTTCGATGATAGTGATATCCCTGGGATATTCCAGTGTCTCGTGAAGAGTGGTAAACTCCAGATTCCAGAGCTAAAATGACCTAATGAGGTGGATTTGACTGATAATCCCAAGTATTATATCTATCATAGATACATAAATCATCCTACTAAAGCTTTCTATGTTTTGAAGAAGAAGATTCAAGAGCTGATAAATGCTAAAGCTATTGCTTTAACTAATGATGAGCATACAGTTACAACCAATATGATTTTTCTTCAATTTAGAGGTTTTCCTCCACAGCAAGTTCCTGATGGAGTTGTCCCGATTCCGAAGGCGACAATGAAGATTGTGAATCTTCCACCAGCCAGAGATCAAAGTGAAGAATTAATGCCTCTCACCTTGAAAAATGGTGAAATCATACGGGTACACCCTGACTTAGTACCTGAAATGGAACATGAAAGTAAAATTTTAAAATCCAAGAAAGGTAAAAAAGTCAGAACCTGCAATATGATTTCTCATGTTGTTACCACAGATCATGATGATTCTGATCATCTGTGGGACGGTATCCCTTTGGAAGATAGACTACGGGGTCTGAATATATGCCCTCCAAGTTTGGCTTCTCCTACCAAACTAAAGCTTACTCATCAACAATGGTTAGCCATGAACAATGTCCCTTTGTATAGTGTACAACTAGTTTTTGCTGCCTACGAGAGAGCTCCGGTTGGGATTTTACCTCCTGCACCAAAAAATTCTACCCTTGCGACTACAGAGGTCTCTGTCCCTTCTTCATCTGTTAGACCATATGTTGAAATTCTGCTGCCCATTAGCATGTACAGTCAACAATCAATCTATCTCATGAAAAAGATGGGCTATGACTTTCAAAAAACGGAAGGTTTAAACAATGGTAAAGGTATGCGAGTTCCTTTACAAATTCAAGGTCAGAAATCTTCTGTCGGATTGGGATTCGAGGTTCCTCATAAAAATCCCCTTAAAACAAAGACTAAGAGAAAGAAGACTAAATCCTGTAATATTGTACTTCATTCTCCTGAGCCTGAAGAAGAGTCTTTTGCTGGTACAAGATCTGAAAAAGACTACCACACAGATTACGAGGAAACTTCCAAAGAAGCGGATGATGTCGCTGAAACACTGCCAACTCAGTCATCTTCTATTCCTGCTGAGGTAAGACCTTCTAAACCATCAGTGGTTGAAAAAGAGAAACAGAAGGCAGTACGTTTTGACGTCCCACTGAAATATGGTTCAAATTAAGGGTTGATGAAACCCTATAAATTTGACATTCTAGCCCAATTAGCCAATACTCCGGCTAGGCTTTCCATCTTTGAGCTGCTCCGTCTTTCTAAAGAAAGTCGAGAAACCTTGAGTGAAGCATTGCTACAATCAGATTCATGCTTGGCTCAGCTCAAAAGTCCTGACAATACACCGGTGTTATGTCCCCAATGCCACAGTGTGATGGAATCAATTCCTAATATTACTTTCATACAAAAAGATATGCTTTTGAAGCATAATCGACATGACATGCCTTTATGTTATACTGGGTATATTGACTCTACCGAAATTGACAGGATTTACATTGATCCTGGGTCTTCCATTAGCATTATTCTTCAGAGTATGCTACGACCCTTGAGAATTCCTACTAGTTAGTTGACTTACATTAGTACGACAATTGTTGGTTTCAATTTTGGAAGAAGTAAATCATTGGAGAAAATTTGCCTGAAGATTCAAATAGGTGATCTTCGAACCATGGCAACTTTCTATGTTATCAACTCAGATGTATCTTATAATATTCTCCTCGGAAGACCATGGATACATGAGCATAACATTGTTCCTTCGACTCTCCACCAATGCTTCAAGTATGTGGATTCTCAGGGGGTTGTAAAGACTGAATTTGCAGATCTCAATCCTTTTAAAGGTGTTGAAGCCTATTTCTTGGATTCAATACTTTATACACAGGAGCATATGAAGGAAATATCTGATATTGCTGAAGATCGATCGCCTGCAGAAGATCAATCTATTTCAGAAGATCAATCACCTTCAGAAGATCAACCTTTGATGATTAAGGTTAAAGGTCGAATCCAACCCCAACCTGTCAATGATGAACCTTTGGTGATTAAAGTAAAAGGAAGAACTCAAGCTAAGTATGATGAACTTGTGAAGGTTCCAATCAAAAGTCGGGTTCAAACCAACACTAGTGATCAACCTCTCATGATCAAGGTTAAAGGGCGTACTTCTCGTACAACTGATCCAGAACCACTAGTTATCAACCTTGGCAAGACTACGCCGAAGACGGATGACGGTCCGTTAGTGATTAATCCAAAGCATAGTAATCAGTCTGTCAATGATGTAAATATTGATCAATCTGTATTCTCTCATTTTAATGAAGATTTTCCTTTTGAAGTATATGGCTGTCAAATTTATTGAAAGAATGACTTTATCTGTTGATAATCAAAGTCGTCAACATAAAACTGACATAAATACAGAGGAAACCTTATATATTAATCATAAAGAGAATTATTTTCCTTCTTATGTGGATGTTGGGTCCTATGCTCAGAGGTTCCGAACATCTACTCCTTATTTACTACCTATTGCCTCATCATCACAAGCTTGTGTAACTTATAGACGTCACGAAGAATCTTATTTTATGATCCCGTCTAATAAAAAAATAAGCGTCAATTTGTGTTTGGTTTGTCTAGGAATATTCCTGTCATACAAACAGATAATCTCGAAGAGATGGATAAAGGGAAAATCCGAATTAACAGATATAGTCAACAATCTCTTAAGATTATTCAAAACATGGGATATGATTTGAAAACCATGTTAGGTCTCAATCAAGGCAAAGGTAGACGATTACCATTATGTGGTGATCCGTTTTATCTACGAACCCGTCATGGTTTAGGATACGATATATCCCACATGTTTAATGAACATATGGAAGAAGAATTTTCTTCCAGTTCTTTACAATCCTCAGATTTTGAAGGAATCTAGTATGTTGAATCTGAGCACGTCTTTTCAGTTAATATGGTTCAAACTGATGATGAATCTGAACTATTTGAAAATGACCCTTGGGCACAACAAATGGATACTCAGTGGGAGCTTCGGTTTGAACAGCGACAGCCACCTACGGAAGATGAAATCGTTCAGATTGATGTTGGAGACAAAACTACGTCAAAGTCAATATTTATCAGCAAAAAATCTTTCTGTAGATGAAAAGAAAGGGTTGATAAAGCTGATAAAAGAATATATTGATATCTTTGCATGGAGCTATGAGGATATGCCAGGATTAGATCCTAAAGTAGCTACCCATAAACTCAATATTCTTCCTAATGCCAAACCTCTAAAACAACAACAGCGGCGTTTTCGACCGGATATGATGGATGCAATTTAAGCAGAAGTTAAAAAGCTGATCACATGTGGTTTTGTCCGTGAAGAACAATATCCAGATTGGGTTGCTAATATTGTTCATGTCATGAAGAAGAATAGAAAAGTTCGAGTTTTCATAGATTTTTGAGATCTTAACGCAGCTTGTCCAAAAAATGAATTTCCACTTTCGATTACTGATGTGATGATAGACAATACATGTGGTTTTGAACGTATGTCTTTCATGCACGGATTCTCAGGATACAATCAGATTAATATGCATCCAGGAGATGAAAAGCATACTGCTTTTCGAACACCCCTCGGAGTTTATTGCTACACAGTTATGCCTTTTGGTATGAAAAATGCCGGTACTACATATCAAAGGGCCATGAGCAATATCTTTCAAGAACATCTACGAAAAATAGTTGAATGTTACGTAGATGATATTGTCGTCAAAAGTCGATCAAAAGATGATCACATTCAAGACTTGAAGACAGTATTCGAGTTGATGCGTAGACATCAATTAAAGATGAACCCCACTAAGTCTTTCTTAGGGATTTCCAGTGGCAAGTTTTTGGGATTTGTCATTACTTCTCAAGGTATCCATGTTGATCCTGATAAAGTCAAAGCAATTCTTGAAATGCGTCCTCCACGTAATCTGAAAGAACTTCGTGGCTTTCAAGGTCGCATTGCTTATATCAGGAGATTTATATCAAATCTTTCTGGGAGATGTCAACCTTTTTTTCGTTTGCTGAAGAAGGGTGTGTCATTTGTTTGGGATGAAGCATGTCAAAAAGTATTCAATGACATCAAGCAATACCTTACAAATCCACCTGTTTTAGTACCCCCAGTAGTAGGAAGACCATTTTTGCTGTATGTTTGAGCATTAGATCATTCTCTTGGTGCTCTTCTTGCACAAAAAAGTGATAAGAGTCATAAACAGGCAATTTATTATCATAGCCGAATGATGGTTAGAGCTGAACACATGTATACTCCTGTGGAAAAAGAATGTCTAGCCTTAATTTTTGCCATTCAAAAGACAAGACATTATGTATCAGGACAGACTATTCATGTCATATCCAGAATAAATCCTATTCGGGTATTAATGAAAAAGTTAAGTATTCTTAATTCTCGATTAGCTACCTGGACAATGTTGCTTACCCCTTATGATATGGTCTACATACCTCAAAAATCAGTAATGGGTCAAGCATTAGCTGACTTCTTAGCAGCTCACCCTATACCTGAAACTTCTAAGCTATATGATGATATTTCAGATGAAGTCATAGATTGCAATATGACTTTGAAGGATGATATTTGGCAACTATACTTTAATGGAGCATCACGAGTTGGACCTAAAGGCAATATTGTCTCTAGAGTAGGCATTGTCGTGGTCTCTCCTGATAAAATGGTAATATACCGTGCTTATTCCCTCAACGAACCATGTTCTAATAATGTGGCAGAATATAATGCTCTGCTAATTGGTCTTCAAGTAGCAAAACAATTGGACATTGAGTTCTCTGGAAGCTTATGGAGACTCCCAACTGATTGTTAATCAGGTCAGAGGGACATATGAAGTCAGAAATCCTGACCTTATTCCCTATCTTCAAGTGGTAATCGAAGTGGCTTTTTCATTTAAAGGGTTCTTCATTGAATTCATACCACGTTCTTAAAATTGGAAGCTGACGCTCTTGCTAGTCTAGCTGCAGACTTAGCAGTTCCAATCAGAAGACAAAATACTATCACTTTATTGGATAGAGATCTATTCTGTGTTAAAAATAATTTGCATATCGAACGGAGTTATGTTACCGAATCAATTTCTCAGCAAAGGGATTGGAGAAGTCCATTTATTGATTATGCGGTTTATGGAATTTTGCCTGAAGATCCAAAGGAAGCTGCATCAATCAAAAGATGATCATTTCGATTCTATTATGATTCTTCAATGCATATGTTGTATCGTCGTTCTTATGACGGACTTTTATTGCGTTGTCTTTCGGAAAGCGAAGCCAAGCAAACACTTTGTGAAGCTCATGATGGAGTTTGTGGTGTGCATCAACCAGGTTCGAAGTTACAAGACCGTATTCGAAGAATGGGTTATTATTGGCCTTCTATGATAGCAGAAGCTGTGGATTACGCCAGACGGTGTAAAGCATGTCAGATTCATGCTGACTTTATTTATCAACCCTCTGAATTCTTACATCCTACAACAGCTTCTTGGCCTTTCGAATCTTGGGGTACGAATATTATTGGTCCGATTAATCCCCCTTCTGTCAAAGGACATCGGTTATCCTGACCATAACTGATTATTTTTCTAAATGGGCAAAAGAAGTTCCTCTTATTGAAGTAAAAACGTCTAATATGGTTAACTTCATCAAACATCATATCATTTATCGTTTTGGGATTCCCCGAAGGATAATCCATGATAACATACCACAATTTGCCAGTCAGGCATTTTATCGATTTTGTGACAAGAATCGAATCCAGAACTTATCTTCTACAGCTTACAATCCAGCTGCTAATGGTTTAGCAGAAGCTTTCAACAAAACTATTATTAAACTTCTCAAAAAGTTCGTCTCTTCTAATAAACGTGATTGGACTGAGAAACTTGGAGAATATTTATGGGCTTATCGAACAACAGTCCGAACTCCAACTGGTTTTACACCATTTTTATTGGTTTACGGATGTGAAGCTATTCTTCCACTGGAGATCCAGATACCATCTCTTAGAATAGCTATTGCTAATGAGCTAACTACAGATAATAATGATCGCTTAAGACTCCAAGAACTTGAAGGTTTGGATGAGAAGCGTCTTCAAGCGCAATAGCACATTGAGCTATATCAAGCCCGTATATCTCGAGCTTTCAATCACAAAGTTAAAGAAAGGGTATTTAAAGTAGGAGAGCTAGTTCTAGCTGTTCGAAGACCTATGGCTATGACTCATAAGAGTAAAGACAAGTTCCAAGCTAAATGGGAAGGTCCTTATGTAGTTAAAATCGAGTTCTCTAATGGTGCTTATAGGTTATCTAAACCTAATGGAGATTTGCTTATGATGCCAATTAATGGTAAATTCTTGAAGAAATACTACGTTTGAATTTCTTCTTTATTCTCCAGCTATCAAGGTTTGGTTAAGCTGATTATTTTATTCTCCTAAAAGAGAATTTTGACTTTCTGTCTTACCAGCTGATTTCAGAAAGAAAAAAAGATTTATTATTTATCATGTCCTCATTACCTCTGAATAAATATTAAATCTACTTCTTTTCATTATTATCTGTCATGTCCATATTACCTCTGAATAGATATTAATCTAATTTTCTTTGAGTCATTACGATCTATTATGTTCATATTACCTCTGATAGTATTGTCTACTCAAAAAAGAAAATAAGATTTATTATCTATCATGTCCACATTACCTCTGGATAGATATAATCTACTTTGTTGAGATTGGAAGACTTATCATGTCCATATTACCTCTGATAATTGTTTTCTATCTCACACATATTTTAAAATATATTTCATTTATTTCATGATTGAAAATAGTACATCAGCAAAATAAAGAAAATGACAGAAGAAAAAAAATTCTATATTGAGTACAAAAAATTTCTAAGGTGGAGCAGACAGATCTTCAATCATTCTCTGTAATTAAGCCAAACGCTTTTCGTGAGAGCCCAATACAGTTGTATATGCTATGGTTCTTCGAGCTTCTGCTGTACAGAGGTGGGAGAGTTCGGCAAAGGCAGATATTATTTTATCTTTGACTTCTTCAAGAGTTTTGATTTTTGATTCAGAAACAAAGATCTGTTCCTCCAAAATGGAACTTTGCCTCAAGAATTGATCTCTATCTGCCGTCATCTGGTTCTGCTCCTCCTTTAATCGAGCCAGCTCAGCCTCGACTTCACGAATTTTATCATTTTGTTCATGAATTCTGATATTCATTGAGTCGTAAGCTTGTTGATGCTGCTCCAATAAGGGTTTATTCTCTTTCAAAAAGGTCCTCTCCACGACAGCCTTATTACTATAATCTAGAAGTGATTCTTTGAAGATGGTTTCTCGAGTTGTATACTCATTGGTAAGAGCATCATACTCGGATTGGACGAGGCTTTCTATAGTCCCACTTGACAACCTTAGATATTCATTGATGGGTTGTTCAAGTCCTTGGACTATTTTCTATAGAGCTGCTGCCCTCTCGGTATCATTAAACATTGCTATATTGTCTATGGTAGTAGCAATAGCACTTTTCAAGCTCTCATAACTAAGGCCTTTCTTCAAGACCATTTTGATCAATGCTGTCAAAGTTTTGTAAAAAGTTTCAGTATGAATCTCTACCAAAAGATTCATCTCAACGTTGGAGCTTGGTGTATCGGCGATATCTGCCAATCTCTTTTCCTGAAAATTGGAGATAGGTGCTGCTGTTACTATGGTAGCAAGTTGAGTTAACGATATATCTGTTATCGTTACCATAGCCAATTGATTTTCAGGGAGTTCCGGGACTATATCTTCAGCAATTTTTTCTGCTACCTCCGGAGGATGAGTTTCGGTAGTAGAGGATGGTATCATGGAGGTGCTGCCTCCGATGTTCGACACAGACTCGAACACAACTGTCTCAGGAAATTGAGCTGGGCTGGCAGTAATAATTGGTGTTGCCGCTACATCTACGGCCTCAGCAATCTGTTCTTGAACATCAATTGGTTCTTTGAGCACTGCTGGCTCTTCTCCTGTAATTGGCACTTTTTCTCTTTCTTCAGCAAGAGAAAGCAATTCTTGATGTGCCTCTACTATAGGCCCTTGTTGTATCTCCATAGATAGAGAACCTTCCTTAGAAGCAGAATCTTCTTTTGAAGAAGAACTCCCTTCTTCAGATTCTATTTCCTCTTCATAAATTGTCTTTTGAGGAGGAGGAGGAGCAATGGGCCTTGCCACAGTGATGATACCTACAAAGATTAAGCAAAATAATCAATATACAAAATAATAATACATATTTCTGTATAAATTTTGTGTAATTTATTTTTACCTGGAGTAGGTGCAGGACGTGACAAGAGTGCATCATAATCCATATCCCAGTCATTATCTTCTAATTCAAGAGCCGGTTCATCCGAGGGGATGGATTCCAGATCGATAGCATGAGTTGTGGAAGTATCTTCAACAGCTTTCGCCTTTTGTGGCAAAGTGAGATGCAACGAAGTGCTGAGTCATCTAGGAGATAGGACTCCTATAACTTTTGTTGCTGCTGCTGGTTGTGGTGCTGAAGACCCTTCTCCAGGTTGAGCTGAAGAAGATGTAATGTTTTGAGGCTCCTCAATAGGAGTTTCGCTTTCTGGAGTAGCGGCTCTCTGTCTGGAAGGCCCTTAAACAATATTCTTCTTCTTTTCCTGCATAGTAATAGCTGTGTCTGGTTTCCGCTTCCGGGTTGTAGTGATGGTAATGGGTCCTTCTGCTGTTTCCCCAATTCCCATAGGGATTGCTTCCAGGTATTCATCTGGAACATCATCATCAGGAATATCCGAAGCCACCATAACTGGTACTTCGGCATCTCCTTCCTTCTCCCACAGAAGACTTCCCTTCATGTTGTAGTCTTTTGCGAAAGAACGAATGGAGGCATAAAAATGAGCATACGAATGAAGCATTCATAGCTCAGTTGTACTTGTGGTAGTTGACACATGAAATTTAGCGCCGGTGCATCAAGTACTGAAATACCGCCATGCCCTCGCGCTATCAAATAACTTTCCATAATAGTTAAAAGTAGTTGAGGGATTACCAACGTGAAGCTGGTCATACCCGAACTGACGAGCGAACCGACTGGGTAAATACGGTTCAAAGATACAGTCGTCTTCAGTTCTAAACATCAGATGTGATGGTCTGATGCATATCAGCCAATTAAAGACTGGCGCGGGTATCTCAGTCCTCCCTTGACCTACATCTTCAAACTGCACACCAAAGCAGTCAGCTGGAACTGGCGGTCGTGTACAGAAAAAATTCCACCCATGGGAGAAGTTTAGTGTTGCCCGGGTATCCGTCACGGAAGTTGCATTCCATGTGGCTTTACTAAATTTTTGGAGGAATACCTTCGCATCATTTTCAGGGCCTGGTGGCAATAAGTTACAGTTATAATGCAATAACTAGCCCATTAAATAAGTGTAGGGCATCTCCACCCTAGGGAAATCTTTACAGTAAGGAGCATTATTGATCAGTTCATCACCAAATTCTCGCAAACCTGTATTTATCCGACACACCATTGCCGGTAATAGACTGAGTCTGGCTTTGAATACCAAACGTACTGCTGGCCATAATACGTTTCGGTAAATTCTGTCGATTGTAACAGTCCCTGGTACGACCCATCTTCGTAGCCACATGGAAAGAAAGTCCGCCAGCAAGGCTTCCTTTGAGAGCTTTCGACTGCCATGTCTCAGAAAGCTCAATGCTTCAGTTCCTGCAGGGAATTCTCCAGCCTTGGTGGTCAAATACTTGTCCGGAGACTTATATGTGATCATCCAAGTGTTTATCGAATCAACAGGAATTATTGAACAAGGGTTGATGGGTTGAGCCTTGTTGTCTTGGAATCTCTCCTTGTCATCCTTGGATATCCTATTCTTATGATGGAATAGATATGTTGTCCATTTAATGATGTATGCCAAATGCGATCCACTTTCATACATATTGGGGCAAATCAGATAATGGCACATCAACTCTTGGTATACCTCAACTAAGTGAGGATTTTTCTCGCTAACTTCTGCTAGTTCCCGGTTGGAGGGAACGTACTCTTCATATGGAACTTCCCCCATTGGTAGCTTGGAGATGAATTGCATCTCATGGAGTGCAAAACCTATTTCACCTATTGGGGTTGCAAAAGTTCCTGTCGAGCTGATATATAACTCCATCAAAGCTAAGAACAAGTTATTGTTCATTGGTATGCCTTGACTTGTGGAGGCTACTGTTTCAAACAGTCCAATGGCTCGCAGTTCTGCCTCGAAGTTCTTCATGATCCAAGCACTAAGCTGAACCCAGTTCTTATTGTGATGAGTCATCCACCCTGGCAGCCTAGGGTTGACCTGGGGATATAGTACTGAGGCGTTCATAAACTTGTTTATGAACATCGGTATCTGCACCGGTTGGATCAGAGCTGAGCCCTCGCTCGGTGTAAATCCAGGCAATAAGCCGAAAAAAGGAATAACACCACCACTGGGAGTACTTGTATGATAAACCATTTGATATTTATCTCTTTTGAATATGATTCTCCCCGGTCTTCCATGACTGTTGGAAGTCAGGTTCCAGATCATCCGTCGTGGATGAGTAGCATGAGCAAAAGAAGAAAGGGGATAATCTCTTGGCATTGTTGGGAGATACATTGCCCTTTCTCCAAACTTGAACACCCAAGACTCCTTCTTGGGATTTGTCTGAGATTTGAAGTCAATTGCATCCTCGAACATAAAGGCAGCCTTCAGATAATGCTAGCCATCCAGTGATGTCAGTAGTTCTTCGTTCATCAGAGACAACAACATTCTATCTCCTTGAGCAGCTATCAATTGATGTCTTTCATGGGGATACTGCTTGTCAGTTTATGGGAACTCGACATGGGTAAATTCTCCAGATAATTTGATCCCAGAATGCCAGCTGGTGAGCCAAACACCTCAGAGAGAGGATGGGCCCCCAAGTCCACTGCAAAAGAACTTCAATAAAGAAAAATCAATTTAGTAAAGAATTCGAATATGAACTCTATGTAAATTCAAAATCTGCGCAAATAACTATACATGAGTTTTACGCGTAAAAAGTTCTCTGTTTTTTTAAGAGAATTTGTTTTATGCAAGAGTTGTACGCAGTCTAAGAATGAAATTTTTACAAAAAAAAGTAAAGTTTTACATGTGAAGAAAAATATATAGTCTTTGGACTTGCGTATTTTTATGCTCACACATATAATGTGAGTGTATTTTTCAATTTTATGCTTCTGTTCAAAAGATTAAAATTTTACATGTGAAAAATATATAGTCTTTTGACTTGCGTATTTTTCAATTTTACGCTCGCACGTATAACGTAGGCGTATTTTGAGATTTTACGCTCACACGTATAACATGGGCATATTTTCAAGTTCTACGCTGGCACGTACAACGTGAGCGTATTTTTGATCTTTTAATTTACGCTGGCACGTATAACGTGAGCGTATTTTTGATCTTTTAATTTACGCTGGCACGTATAACGTGAGCATATTTTTTCCGTTTGGTCTTGAGTTGTCGTCTCCAAACGAATTCTTTGTTCAAAATAGGGTTTCTACCTCTCATGGCCGATGCCACGTTCGGGTTGGTCAGTGGTGCTGTGGCGGCACGAACTTCCTCCGATGACCTAGCCGTCGATGAAGAGGCAGCTTTCTTGCCCTTGGCTGAGGTGGCGGCTTTGCTCTTGGGTGCCATTTCGCTCGAAAAGATTTAGATGATAAGTGAAGAAGAGAATAGGGAATAAGAGAGATGAGTAAAGTTCTCTCTCATCAATAGAAGCCCTATTTATAGAGAACTTAAGGGTTGATTCAAATTCTAAAGTGACTGTTGGGTATCCCTAAGTTTACGCTGATGACTGTTGGATATCCCAAAATTTACGCTTCTGTTCAAAGTATTTCAAATATTAGAAAATTTGAAAACTTTGAAGGGGGTCTTGTAGAAGCGTAAATAAAATTCGAAGACCAAGTCAAAGAGATTGAGATATTTACGCAACGGATAATTCCAAATAAGACTTTACGCAAGGGTCAAATTGAGTCAAACTCAAAACTCTACGTAAACTTTACATTCAGACTTTACGCGGAGAACAGTTTAACTTTCTACGCAAATAAGCTGTCCATGCTGCATTAAATGCATGAAGATTCTGTTCTGACAGATTGATTTTCTGACAAAATAAATGCACAGAAGCCAAAGAGTTTGTTGTTTAGCGTGCCAATGGACGGTTTTACGCTTAAGGCACAGCTTCCTCTTTACGCATAAGAGTTATTTGAGCTTTTACGCTCAAGGCTATCTCAGCTACTCTTTTTGCGCGCGTAGAGTTTATTTGAGCTTTACGCTCAAGGCTATTTTTAGCTACTTTATGCAGGAAGTTTACTTTGAGCTATTTTACGCTCGGGACATGTTTAAACAACATTTTTTATGCACAGTTTGTCCTGATTATATAGGAACGTGGTTTTCTGACGTGTCCTTCATGCCACACTTCTCGAAGAACGTGTGTACGTGCTCTCCTTATTTTATTGGATTGTGGGACACGTGTCAACATACGCGGAGGCTAATTTCTGTACGTGGGTGACAGTTATCCTAATAGCCTGCGTAGAGACCCAATATGGATGCTTTTTACGCACAGAAGACAAGTCTATATAAAGACTTCTTTTTTAATAAAGAGGTACAAGATTTTTGGAGCCCAGATACTTTCAGAGCAAAGTGATTTTCTAGAGTATTTCTCTTCAACTTTTCTTCAAGAACAGAGTGAAGCAAAGCAGGAAAGTATTTGACTGTGCCATCAGTGCCAATTGTGTCGATACCTTTCTGGTGACTTAGTTCTTCCGGTTGTTCTTCTCCAAGGAGTTTTATTCATCATCATCCTTTGTCCAAGGTGATCGCTCTCAGATCAGACTTCCATAGCAATACTTCCCAAAATTTATTTGTACTTTTGTACTTTTTTTCGTTTTCTTTCGAAAGCCTTTTAAGGCATTTTGTTAAGTGAAACAAAATGGCGACTCTGCTGGGGACGACTTTCTCCTCTGACGAGAAGGTAATTACTCAATACGATGATGTGTCGATTGGATCGACGAAGAAGACTCTGGTTGTTCAATTCGACCAGACTGCTTACGAAGAAATGCTCCGAACTGGGGGTAGTACTCGCTGTTCCAATGTGCAAAAATCATGAAAGGTACGCAAAGTTTGGATCCCTAAGTCCAAAGCACCCTCTGATCTATCCATTGTCTCTGAAGGCAAGGGAATTCTTTCCAAGCCTATCGTTGGGGCTCCCGTCTATGACGAGGCAGTCCCTACTTCAGTATTGCGCCCAGTGCGTAAAATTCAGTCTCCCGTCTGTGACGTGGTAGACAATTCTGTCTTGCGCTATACGCGTAAAGGCAAATCTCTCGTCTGTGACGTGGCAGATACTCCTGTTTTGCGCTATACGCGTAAAGACAAATCTTCTGCCGGTGACATGGTAGATAAAGTTCATAATGGTGCTTTTGCATCCAAAGTGAACTTGCCTACACGCGTACAGCATAAAAACAAGCCTCCTATGATAAACAATTCTCTTAATTTATCCAAGAAGACAAAAAATATTGGCAAAACTTCTGTTTTACGCAAACAATCTTCTAATGCTGCTTTAAACAAAGTGCCTAATCTTAGGATTATGCACAATGCTAATGGTGTTCTCAGTGCACACAAATCAACTCCAGATTTACGCACACAACTTTAGGCGCGTAAAAATGCACAAATTTCTTCTGCCAATGAAGCTAGTAATCTTTTTTTTACACAAAGGGACTAAATATTTCTCTGTCCCAAATGTAAAAAAGAAAATATTACCTTCTAATTCTTCTGATTTATGCGAGCTACTTGTACAAAAGCGTAAAAAGAGAAAATCTTCTGTGATACTCCTTCAAAAAACCATCATTGTGAGTGTCACCAAATTGTGATCAAATGTTACTGTTCTACTACTAAACGGTCAATTTTCGATCGATTAAGCTACAAAATACCTCAGCAACACATTGATGACCAAGAACATGAGTTGTCCTATGCATCGGTTAATATGGCATCTCATGTCAATAGAGGACGACGGTCAAGATGCAATTCGTTCCAGACTCCAGGTCAACAATGGTTCAACCGAATCCTTGACTCGTTTGAAGGAGTATATCAACATACTCGGTCAAGAAGTCAACGACCTTTAAATATGCATTCTTCAGATTCAGAGGCTGGGGGTACCCAGTACTTGGAGTCAGAAACTGATAGCGTTGATTCATATCTCTACACCAATCCCTCTGAATGTTCAAAAGAAGTTGAATCTTATGTTATCGGAGAAGATCAGGAGACGTCTACTTCTCATACAGAACATCGTCTTTCTGCAGTAGAACAATCAATAAAGGAGATGCTTGCAATGATGCAAAATATGCATCAGATAATAATGACTCAGCAAACAGTCCAACCTGCAGTGATAACACCAGTACAGGTAGCTGCACAAACTCAAGATAGTCAAAGGGTTGACATACCTTTGAATAATCTGAGTCAAGAGCTTGTTATCAATCAAAACTCTGCATCTCCTGATCCTCTCATTCCAGAAGATGTATCACCTCCGGTGGGGGTTTCGGTACATCCAACCACTATTCAATCAAACATACTCCTTTAAACTAATGAAGCTATTCAAGCAGTTCGGGAGTTAAGAGCACAATTTGAAGTTCTCAAGCACAAAGATCAGCTCCAGAAGTTGGGGATTAAACAACCTTATCCTCCCCACTGGAATGATGTACCCTTTCCTCCCAAATTCAAGCCACAATCTATGGTATTATTTGATGGAAAGGCTTCTCCAAGTCAATATATCAATTATTTTGATATTATGACTGTGCATCTACAGAAGAATGATGCTCTTCTCACTCGAGTCTTCATTGGGTGTTTGACGGGTACAGCATACGATTGGTATCGCAGTTTACCCGATAATTGTATATCATCTTTTGACGAGTTTAAAGCAATGTTTCTCTTTCGTTTCTATAAAGGAGGGGTGGACATGAATATGTCTTCCTTAATAGAAATTAAACAAAAAGAGAAGGAGGATACTCGGACGTTTATTGAACGTTTTCGACAAGCTACTTTGAAAATGCCTCCTGGTATGCTAGATTCAGCATAGATTGATACATGCAAAATGAATTTGCGACCAACCATCGCTATTTTTCCTGGCTCTCAATTCACAGATTGGGCCTCATTTATTATAGCAGCAATTTCAGCCGAGACCAATGGTAAATTGGCTCGTGAACATGGGATGATCTTCGCCTCAGAAGATAAAAGAAAGAAAGCCTCTTCAGGTAATAATTATGGTAATCGCAATGGGAAAGGAAACCCAGGTGCTAAACCTTTCAAAATCTAAAACTACACCAAGTAGTCCGTAGTCTTCTAAGCCGAAAGAAGAGTACTCTTTCGATGACAGTGATATCCCTGGGATATTCCAGTGTCTCGTGAAGAGTGGTAAACTCCAGATTCCAGAGCCAAAATGACCTAATGAGGTTTATTTGACTGATAATCCCAAGTATTGTATCTATCATAGATACATAAATCATCCTACTAAAGCTTGTTATGTTTTGAAGAAGAAGATTCAAGAGCTGATAAATGCTAAAGCTATCGCTTTAACTAATGATGAGCATACAGTTACAACCAATATGATTTCTCTTCAATTTAGAGGTTTTCCTCCACAGCAAGTTCCTGATGGGGTTGTCCCGATTCTGAAGGTGACAATGATGATTGTGAATCTTCCACCAGCTAGAGATCAAAGTAAAGAATTAATTCCTCTTACCTTGAAAAATGGTGAAATCATGTGGGTACACCCTGACTTAGTACCTGAAATGGAACATGAAAGTAAAATTTTAAAATCCAAGAAAGGTAAAAAAGTTAGAACCTGCAATATGATTTCTCATGTTGTTACCACAGATCATGATGATTCTGATCATCTGTGGGATGACATCCCTTTGGAAGATAGACTACGGGGTCTGAATATATGCCCTCTAAGTTTGGCTCCTCCTACCAAACTAAAGCTTACTCATCAGCAATGGTTAGCCATGAACAGTGTCCCTTTGTATAGGGCACAACAAGTTTTTGCTGCCTACGAGAGAGCTCCGGTTGGGATTTTACCTCCTGCACCAAAAGATTCCACCCTTGCGACTACAGAGGTCTCTGTCCCTTCTTCATCTGTTAGACCATCTGTTGAAAGTCTGCTGCCCATTAGCATGTACAGTCAACAATCAATCCATCTTATGAAAATGATAGGCTATGACTTTTAAAAAATGGAAGGTTTAAACAATGGTGAAGGTATGCGAGTTCCTTTACAAATTCAAGGTCAGAAATCTTCTATCGGATTGGGATTCGAGGTTCCTTATAAAAATCCCCTTAAAACAAAGACTAAGAGAAAGAAGACTAAATCCTGTAATATGGTACTTTATTCTCCTGAGCCTGAAGAAGAGTCTTTTACTGGTACAAGATCTGGAAAAGACTACCACACAGATTATGAGGGAACTTCCAAAGAAGCGGATGATGTCGCTGAAACACTGCCAACTCAGTCTTCTATTCCTGCTGAGGCAAGACCTTCTAAACCATCAGTGGTTGAAAAAGAGAAACAGAAGGCAGTACATTTTGACGTCCCACTGAAATCTGGTTCAAATCAAGGGTTGATGAAACCCTATAAATTTGACATTCTAGCCCAATTAGCCAGTACTCCGGCTAGGCTTTCCATCTTTGAGCTACTCTATCTTTCTAAATAAAGTCGAGAAACCTTGAGTGAAGTATTTCTATAAGCAGATTCATGCTTGGCTCAGCTCAAAAGTCCTGACAATACACCGGTATCATGTCCCCAATGCCACAGTTTGATGGAATCAATTCCTAAGATTACTTTCACACAAGAAGATATGCTTTTGAAGCATAATCGACATGACAGGCCTTTATGTTATACTGGGTATATTGACTTTACCGAAATTGACATGATTTACATTGATCCTGGGTCTTCCATTAGCATTATTCTTCAGAGTATGCTACAGCCCTTGAGAATTCTTACTAGTGAGTTGACTTACACTTACGATAATTGTTGGTTTCAATTATGGAAGAAGTAAACCATTGGAGAAAATTTGCCTGAAGATTCAAATAGGTGATCTTCGAACCATGGCAACTTTCTATGTTATCAACTCAGATGTATCTTATAATATTCTCCTCGAAAGACCATGGATACATGAGCATAACATTGTTCCTTCGACTCTCCACCAATGCTTCAAGTATGTGGATTCTCAGGGGGTTGTGAAGACTGAATTTGCAGATCTCTATCCTTTTAAAGGTGTTGAAGCCTATTTCTCGGATTCAATACTTTATACACAGGAGCATATAAAGGAAATATCTGATATTGCTGAAGATCGATCGCCTACAGAAGATCAATCTATTTCAAAAGATCAATCACCTTCAGAAGATCAACCTTTGATGATTAAGGTTTAAGGTCGAATCCAACCCCAACCTGTCAATGATGAACCTATGGTAATTAAAGTAAAAGGAAGAACTCAAGCTACGTCTGATGAACTTGTGAAGGTTCCAATCAAAAGTCGGGTTCAAACCAACACTAGTGATCAACCTCTCATGATCAAGGTTAAAGGGCGTACTTCTCGTATAACTGATCCAGAACCACTAGTTATCAACCTTGGCAAGACTACGCCGAAGACGGATGACGGTCCGTTAGTGATTAATCCAAAGCGTAGTAATCAGTCTCTCAATGATGTAAATATTGATCAATCTGTATTCTCTCATTTTAATGAAGATTTTCTTTTGGAGTATATGGCTGTCAAATTTATTGAAAGAATGACTTTATCTGTTGATAATCAAAGTTATCAATATAAAACTGACATAAATACAAAAAAAACCTTATATATTAATCATAAAGAGAATTCTTTTCCTTCTTATGTGGATGTTGGGCCCTATGCTCAGAGGTTCCTAACATCTACTCCTTATTTACTACCCGTTGCCTCATCATCACAAGCTTGTGTAACTTATAGACATCACAAAGAATCTTATTTTGTGATCCCGTCTAATAAGAAAAATAAGCGTCAAATTGTGTTTGGTTTGGCTAGGAATATTCTTGTCATACAAACAGATAATTTCGAAGAGAAGGATAACGAAAAAAATCGGAATTGACAGATATAGTCAACAATCTCTTAAGATTATTCAAAATATGGGATATGATTTGAAAACCATGTTAGGTCTCAATCAAGGCAAAGGTAGACGATTACCATTATGTGGTGATCCGTTTTATCAAAGAATCCGTCATGGTTTGGGATACGATACATCCCACATGTTTAATAAAGATATGGAAGAAGAATTTTCTTCCAGTTCTTTACAATCCTCAGATTCTAAAGGAATCTAGTATGTTGAATCTGAGCACGTCTTTTCAGTTAATATGGTTCAAACTGATGATGAGTCTGAACTATTTGAAAATGACCCTTGGGCACAACAAATGGATACTCAGTGGGAGCTTCGGTTTGAACATCGACAGCCACCCACGGAAGATAAAATCGTTCAGATTGATGTTGGAGACGAAACTACGTCAAAGTCAATATTCATCAGCAAAAATATTTCTAAAGATGAAAAGGAAGAGTTGATAAAGCTGATAAAAGAATATATTGATATCTTTGCATGGAGCTATGAGGATATACTAGGATTGGATCCTAAAGTAGCTACCCATAAACTCAATATTCTTCCTAATGCCAAACCTGTAAAACAACAGCAGCGGCATTTTCGACCGGATATGATGGATGCAATTGAAGCAGAAGTTAAAAAGCTGATCACATGTGATTTTGTCCGTGAAGAACAACACCCAGATTGGGTTGCTAATATTGTTTATGTCATAAAGAAGAATGGAAAAGTTCGAGTTTGCATAGATTTTTGAGATCTTAATGCAGCTTGTCCAAAAGACGAATTTCCACTTCTGATTACTGATGTCATGATAGACAATACATGTGGTTTTGAACGTATATCTTTCATGAACAGATTCTCAGGATACAATCAGATTAAGATGCATCCAGGAGATGAAAAGCATACTGCTTTCCGAACACCCCTCGGAGTTTATTGCTACACAGTTATGCCTTTTGGTTTGAAAAATACCGGTGCTACATATCAAAGGGCCATGAGCAAAATCTTTCAAGAACATCTACGAAAAATAGTTGAAAATTATGTAGATGATATCGCCATCAAAAGTCGATCAAAAGATGATCACATTCAAGACTTGAAGACAGTATTCGAGTTGATGCGTAGACATCAATTAAAGATGAACCCCACTAAGTCTTTCTTAGGGGTTTCTAGTGGCAATTTTTTGGGATTTGTCATTACTTCTCAAGGTATCCATGTTGATCCTGATAAAGTCAAAGCAATTCTTGAAATACATCCTCCACGTAATCTGAAAGAACTCCGTGGCTTTCAAGGTCGCATTGCTTATATTAGGAGATTTATATCAAATCTTTCTGGGAGATGTCAACCTTTCTCTCGTTTGCTGAAGAAGGGTGTGTCATTTTTTTGGGATGAAGCATGTCAAAAAGCATTCAATGACATCAAGCAATACCTTACAAATCTACCTGTTTTAGTACCCCTAGTAGTAGGAAGACCATTTTTGCTATATGTTCGAGCATTAGATCATTCTCTTGGTGCTCTTCTTGCACAGAAAAGTGATAAGGGTCATGAACAGGTAATTTATTATCTTAGCCGAATGATGGTTGGAGCTGAACACAGGTATACTCCTGTGGAAAAAGAATGTCTAGCCTTAGTTTTTGCCATTCAAAAGACAAGACATTATGTATCAGGACAGACTATTCATGTCATATCCAGAATAAATCCTATTCAGGTATTAATGAAAAATCCGAGTATTCTTAATTCCCGGTTAGCTACCTGGGCAATGTTGCTTACCCCTTATGATATGGTCTACATACCTCAAAAATCAGTAAAGGGTCAAGCATTAGCTGACTTCTTAGCAGCTCACCCTATACCTGAAACTTCCAAGCTATATGATGACATTCTAGATGAAGTCATAGATTGCAACATGACTTTGAGGGAGGACATTTGGCAACTATACTTTGATAGGGCATCATGAGTTGGACCTAAAGGCAATATTGTCTCCGGAGTAGGAATTGTCTTGGTCTCTCCTGATAAAATTGTTATGTATCGTGCTTATTCCCTCAATGAACCATGTTCCAATAATGTGGCAGAATATAATGCTCTGCTAATTGGTCTTCAAGTAGCAAAACAATTGGACATTGAGTTCTTGGAAGCTGATGGAGACTCCCAACTGATTGTTAATCAGGTCAGAGGGACATATGAAGTCAGAAATCCTGACCTCATTCCCTATCATCAAGTGGTAATCGAATTGGCTTTTTCATTCAAAGGGTTCTTCATTAAATTCGTACCACATTCTTAAGCTGACGCACTTGCTATTCTAGCTGTGTCACGACCCGCACCCACTTTTTCGGATACGTGACGTGTCCAAGCCGGCCTACGCCGCAGAGTCGGCGGTAGAACGCTGTCAAGCCCGCAAGAAATAAATGCCCAAAATCACAAAATATAATATTTGCTGCTCATTCACATTTCTAAGTTTATTACAACATTTACCACATTTAAAATTAAAAAAATACAAGATTTTACAATTAATGAAAATAACAACTAGTTCCACTATCTAGGTCGGCCTCAGCATACCCATGTCTTCCCAGTGCTAAGAATGATCGCGGCTAAACCTGAAAAATGTTGGTTTCCAGTCAGGAATGGAACAAGTACACAAACCGACGGCAATGCGAAAACATAATAGAATTAACAAGACATGAAAATAACATATGAGATATCAAAACTGGAAGATAACTGATAACATAGCACGATAGAGAAGAAAACAAGGAAAAACTAATAAAAGACATCTATCTAGGTGGTTTGAAATATCTGTTTCGACATGTGAACGGCTAGAGGGTAAATCCGGCACCCTGCACGTATCGTGTGCAGCTGCTATTATTCAAGAATAGACTCATGGGATAGTTCTGGGTAGTCCACATGTTTACTAAGATATTTCTCCTCCCGTCTACTCCGTGTGACGAGCGTGTCAACAAGCAGCAAGGTATATGTATAGACATGAAATGAAAAGACTACTATGAATCGGAAAGCAATCGGAAAGTGCACTTGCCTGAGGTCCTTTGCTGGTGAAACCAATAATATGCATTGCATTTAGAATAGTCCAGTTGTCTAGGGTTGCCGTGATGGAGTTCGGTTCCGTATGAAAAATATGAATAGTGATTAGTCACGGTCAAAGATCTACCCTCAAGGAATTCATAAATATATAACTAAATTTTAAATAATATTTATTATCCTATTAATTAGAACTTTTAACAAGTATTTATACCTATTAGAAATCATAATAATATTAATAAAAGCCCATAACCAAAATATAAATTTTTAAGTTCAAAAATATTATTACCCTCAAAGACTAATAATTTTCGTAAAGCTCGTTGAAAATAATGTATATCAAATCGCATAAAACATGTTTAACAAAACCCTTATTAATATTAAAGCCCGTCGTAACAATTTATTTAGAAAATATTAGTAAACTATTTTAGAAATTATTAATTCGTATAAACTTATGAGAAATATATTTCTAAAATAGATAAAATACTATGAGTATACATTTAGAATATATATATATATATATATATATATATATATATATATATATATATATATATATATATATATATATATATATATATATATATATATATATATTATATTATTCATATAGAAATTATTAGGGATTACTAGCTATATAAAACCCTACCTAGAATATACTAAAATAGAGTTTAATACATTCTTATGTAAAATCTTTTAGTCATGAGAAAATACTTATATTACATTGGTGCTCAATACCCAAACTGTATGTATTAATACGATATATATACTGTATTTCAAGTGTAAATACTAATAATATACACTCATACTAACAGTTTAGATGAGAGTAATAACAATAATAATAATAATAGTGTGCTATATGTACATATATTGGTATGCACCATACATAATGATACCATTAATAAATAAGGAAAATGTGCAGACAACACAACAGTCTGTTGCTATTCTTCTCGTGTTTCACGAGGGAAAGAAAAGGAAAGTAATGAGAAGGAAAGAGAGGGAGAGAGAAACTTAATTAGAGAAACCATTAAAAGTCTACTACCAGTGCCATTCCTTGTTCCTGTAGAGAGAGAAAACTCAAAATAAGAGGATACTGAGAAGGGAGAAGAAGCGATCGGCTCACCTCGAAAGCGATCGGAGTGGTCATATCCGAATCGGCGCATGCTCGATGCGGGGTCGGCACACCTCGGCGGCGGCCGGAGTGGTCAGATCCGAAAGGGGCACGCGTGAGGCGGAGAACGTCGGAGCGCGGGCGGTGCGCGCTCGCCAAGGGCGGAGGGAGGCGCAGCACGGGGAGATCCGGGGAGCCCTGGCGGAGATCCAGCATTCGAGGGGCGGCGCTCTCCCGGCAGCGTCGGTCCGGCTCGGCACTCGCCACTGGTTGCGCTCGCACGGCTGCAACCGGAGAGGAGACGACCATGGGGGCTCTGACGCTGGATTTGGTAGCGACGCTGGTGCGCTAGACGGCTCGACCTCGCCGGAACGCGAGGGCTCGGCGGCAGGCGCGCGCGATAGGCCGGAAGTCCGTTTCTTTCGGAGGCGGCGAGATGGACACGGCATCGCGAGCTTGTTTTCCATAAATAAATTCCTTTATTTATTGTGTATCTGGGAAAATTACAACTGTGGAAATCTGATCTAGAAGACGATCACTTTATCCCTTGGACTATGAGAAGAAGAAAAGCTCTCAAAATTTTGACAGTAGATAACTATGTATCTGTCCAATGAATGAGAAAAAGAACTCTATTTATAGAGTCAAAAATAATAACTGAAAAGATAACTGTCTTCACAGCTTGTGCTTAGTTGAAAATCATGCAGGATTTAACATACGCAAGGTTGTGAGCAGTTACTGGACGTGGCCTGTAACTGTTGGACACATGGCAATCATGCATGAGTCGTGTACAAGTTACAGGACACGCAGGCGAGAGATCAGTGGCATGGCTGCCACGTACTCCAATTTGATGAAATCCACGCAGACTTGTTGAAGACGAAATCCACGCAGACTCGGGGTAGAAAGCTTCAAAATCCACGCAAACTTGGGGCAAGAAGCTTCAGAATCCACGCAGACTTGGTGAAGAAAACTTCAGAATCCACGCAGACTTGAGGAAGAAAACTTTAGAATCCACGCAGATTTGAGTGAAAACTCAAAATACACGCAGACTTGGGATAGAACTGCCAGCTGTCTTGATTCAGCGTGCCTCGACTGACACAATCTCTGGCAGTGATTGCTTTTGTCAGTCACATTAAATGACAAGAAGCTCTTTTGGTACGCCAACTTGACGAAGGTTGAGTCTTGCTGAAGAAGATTTCGAAAATCACGCAATAGACGGCTGTGATCTCTCAAATTCTGTGCATACGTGGCATACGAAGAGACATTCTTCGACTGTTGTGCTGTCAGTCATAATTACTCTCTGACAAATGATGAGCTGTCTCTCCAGCGTAATTTGTAAATATTGTCCTGATCAACTGAGCGTGACTTTTGACTCTGTCCTGATCAACTCAGCGTGACTGTCATTTTTAAAGGCCTACAAGACCCCCTTCAAAGTTTTCGAAAATTGAAAAGACTTCAAAATTTTCGAAATAATTTGAAAATAAGATGATAAAATGAAATCAGTCACGCTGAGATGACTTCAAATTTTTCGGAAGTCGGAAAGACTTCGAAGTTCTTTGAGAATATCCAAATAAACTTATTAAATGTCATGATGACTTTTCATTTTCCGAGACTGATTACATCCAGTTTATGGTGGAATATGAACCGCCGGCGAGCTCTGTTATATAAACAGGGAGAGGATTCATTTAATCTTCATCTTACGTCAACATGACACCAAAAGAGAAAGCTGAGGAAGAAGCACGCAAGTTGGGCTTTTATTCCCATGGTGACCCCACTTTTGGGGGTGAAGAGCCAGAGCCCCTTGTCTTTGAACTCAAAGATGATCCCTTGCAACTAGCCAAGAATTTCTTGAGCTATTTTGGCTTAGATGGCTCGTTCGCTTCTGATGGGCGCAGCCTCATAGAGCAGTATGAAATGTTGAAGGCTCTGTTACACCGCATGGGGGTCAAAAGCGTAGAAGAACTAGGCATTAAGCTCAATCGCTCTGGAAAATAGAGCGTGTCTTTTGTGCTTTTGTTGCACTCTTTTTGTTTTGTCTTTTGTAAGGCCATCAGTGCCTGTCTTGAAGAATGAAGTACAACTTCTGTGTTTAATCTGCGTGCATTAATGAAGAATATTAATTAGCACCCTTTGACTATTTCCAATGTTGCTCTGTCTTCCAAAGCACACGTAACACTCATTCCACGGTTTACGAGCGCTATTTATGCGGATCTTTTCCAAGAATAGACTTGTACTTTGCCCTTTAAATAGATAGAAGAGTTTCACAGATACTCATCTCCCATTCCTCTTCTTCTTCTCTGAGAATGAAATTTTTGGAAGATTTCACTCTCAAACAGGAAAGCAATGTTTTCTAATGTTCGACTTCTGCGCACTGTATCAAACATGAGTTTGCCAATCCTTAGCACCAAACTTGAAGGTAAGTCAGTGTAATACGTGTATTATTTTTGCTGTTGAAGATAGGCTTTCTGTTTTTTGTTTCTGATTTGAACAATACACGCCTGTTTCTGTTTGATAAATGCACGCTGAATGATTTCTGTTGATCTAATCTTTTTATTCTTAATACTTTCTGCAGAAACTTGGCTGAAAATTTTCTTCAGAACTGGCATTGGGGATGTGGATGCTGTAGAGAATATCCTGCTGACATCTACATCAGGGAGCTCATACGCTTTTGACGCGTAAATCAGACAACTCAGAACTCTTCGTGGGATAGAAGGGTCTTTCTTAGATGGTAGAAAGAGCCTTTATACACGAGAGTTGGATGGTGGAGTCAACTCTACCCCAAGAAATCGGGTAGTAGAGTTCCTTTCACGGGAGAACTAGGAATTGTATCCCAAGGTTTGGATACATTCCTGTCTTCCTTGAGAGGTTACCCCCAATCCACCAGTTGTATTGGCAGCACCACGACTTCGGGCTGCCATACTCTGTAGTTCTCCTCTCGTCTGAGAGAGAAGACCAGAGTTTGATTCCTGCTGATCTGGTCGTGACTGGGACCCAGACAGTCAGGAACTGCCACCAACAACGAACCTGACGGAGAAGGTCCGACGGAGAAGATCCAAAGAAGAAGATAGATCTCTATTAGGTTATTGTTGTGGTATAGAATGAAAATCCAAGATTTGTAATAGATTTCCATTATGATTTGTAAGAAAGTCTAAGAAAATGTAATAGACTTTTTGTGGTGAAATGAGAATGGAAATGATAATTATTCTATGCTCAAAGATTTGTATTTGTGGATGAATTGTGGACATGATAGATAATGAAATCTTCTTTTCTGTTTTAGAGTATATGATATTATCAGAGGTATTATGGACGTGATAATATGTAGGAACTCAAAAGAAAATAGATTGATTTCTATCCAGAGGTCAAAAATGACAAATGAGCAAGTAGATTCGGAATTGATTCAGAGGTTATGAAAACGTGATCAATAACGAATCCCCACTTAATCAATTGATAGAAGATCATGAACGGACGAATAAATGAACGGATGAACCATCAAGTATTAATGAATGTGTGAATCGTCGGATGAACGCAATTAATGGATGGATGAACCGTCGGATGAACGTGACGTTTCATTATTTGTAGAACTTCTGCCTATAAATATAGCAGAAATCTGACAAGAACGAACACTTCTTCTTTCAAACATAAAAATGTCGTCTAAAGAAGCATCCAAGAAAACTGGAATTGCCTCAAAAGTTCAGAAAGGCACTGAAGAACACCCTACTGATCCAGTTCAATCGAAGAAGACGGAAGCAGGCGAAGGTTCGTCTGCACCCAAGCCACCAAAGGACATTCTGGATTTCCTGCTCGAACCAGGAAAGATTGAAGAAGAAGAAGCCATGAGGATGGCCGTTTGCAAGTTCCTCGTGGGTTCTAGCAAGGAGGTTCTCGACTCTTTTGCTGATCACGTCTTCGAGAAGGACGGCAGTGGCCCACATCCAAATGTAGAAAAGGATGATAGTGATCTTCTTTAATATCATGTATCATCATTCATGATAAAAATAAAATAAAAATTTTATTTTTAAACATGAAACTGTCTGATGATTACAAGCATTTACATTTATACATAGTACTTTTTAAGGAATTTGCCATTAATAGGCATCAAAACTTTTTGACCATCCAATTCTGAGAGTTGATAAGCTCCATTGAGAAAACTTTGCTCACAATATAGGGTCCTTCCCACTTTGCGTCAAATTTGCCCTTGCTCATATGAGTCATAGTCATAGGACGTCTGACTGTTAGAACAAGTTCTCCTTTTTGATACGCCCGAATTCTGACTTTCTTATTAAAAGCTCTTGAAATTCTAGCTTGTTAGAATTCAATATTCTGTTGAGCAGATAACCGCTTTTCATCCAGAGCTTCTAATTCTTGAAGTCGAAGACGATCATTATTTTCTGCAGTGAGTTCATTAGCGATTGCTATCCTTAAAGAAGGAATTTGAATCTCTAATGGAAGAACAGCTTCCCAACCATACACCAGAGAGAAGGGTGTATATTTAGTAGCATTACGAACTGTAGTACGATAAGCCCACAAACATTCACCGAGCTTCTCACTCCAATTACGTTTGTTAGTAGAGACAAACTTCTTTAGGAGTTTGATGATGGTCTTGTTGAAAGCTTCTGCTAATCCGTTAGCTGCCGGATTATATGCGGTAGAAGCCATATTGTTGATCCGGTGATCGTCACAGAATCGAGTAAACTTTTGACTGACGAACTGTGGTCCGTTATCATGAATAATGCGTCGAGGAACACCAAATCTGTAGATGACGTGGTGCTTAATAAAGCAAATGACATTGGACGTCTTAACTTCAGACAAAGGAATGGCTTCGGCCCATTTGGAGATGTAATCGGTTATTGCAAGAATAAACCGATGACCCTTGGATGACGGCGGATTGATCGGACCAATAATGTCCATGCCCCAAGCTTCGAAGGGCCATGATGCTGCCGTCGGATGTAGAAATTCCGAAGGTTGATGAATAAAATCCGCATGGATTTGACAAGCTTTACACTTCTTTGCATATTCGATGGCGTCTGATACCATAGTAGGCCAATAATAACCCATACGTCGAATACGGTCTTGAAGTTTTGGTCCAGGCTGATGTGCTCCACAAATTCCATCATGTGCTTCACGAATAATTTGTTGAGCCTCGTCACCGGCAACACATCGGAGAAGTAAACCATCATAGGCTCGACGATATAAGGTCTTTGTTGTATGATTATAATAGAATCGGAATGATCGTCGTCTGATAGATGCTGCTTCACTCGAATCATCCGGAAGAATATCATACAATACAAAATCTAAGAAATAAAGTCTCCAATCCGTATCCGTATTTTGATTCTCGGCCGAATGACTAAAGATGAATTCCATGCTGGAATCAGATGAAGATGATAAAGATTTACGACTAAATCCAAATCCTCTTGTTGTGTTGACGTCATAAGATGTTGATTTTTCAATGTCAACTGGAAGTCCTAGGGTCAGGTTATTTTCAAGATAAAATAATTCTCGATTGCGAACAATAATCATTTGTTGTCGTCTAATTGGGATAGCCAACACCGCTGCAAGATTAGCTAGAGCATCAGCTTCTGTGTTACATGCTCATCTAACATGTTCAATGAAGAATTCTTCAAACGAAGAAGCCATAATTATAGCTGATCTATGATAAGGAACCAGATCTTGATGGCGGACTTCATAAGTATCCCTTATCTGATTGACAATGAGTTTAGAGTCTCCATACGCCTCCAAATGTTGAATATTTAGATGTTTAGCGAGTTGAAGACCAATGAGTAATGCATTGTACTCAGCTACATTGTTTGAACATGGCTGATCGAGAGAATAAGCTCTTTGGATAGCAAGACCTTCTGGCGATACAAGAATGATTCCAACTCCAGCGACAATATCACCATTAGGACTTATCCTTGAAGCTCCATCAAAGAATAGACGCCAAGTAGGATCTTCTTCAGCAATTTGGTTTGAATCTAGGACTTCATTTGGAATTTCGTCATAGAGTTTTGAATCTTCTGGAATTGAATGAGCAGCCAGAAAATCAGCTAAAGCTTGTCCTTTGACTGACTTCTGAGGAATATAATGCATGTCATACTGAGCAAGTAGGATTTCCCAGTTAGCTAATCGAGAATTCAAAACACTGGGTTTCTTCATCATGATCCGTATAGGATTGATCCTGGAGATGACATGAATAGTTTGGCCAATGATATAATGTCGTGTCTTTTGAACAACGAACATCAAGGCTAGACATTCTTTTTCGACCGGTGAATATCGAGGTTCAGCTCCGGTCATAGTACGACTGAGATAGTAGATGGCTTGTTCGTGACCATTTTGATTCTTTTGAGCGAGTAATGCACCCAATGAATGACTCATTGCTCGAGTATATAAGAGAAATGGAATTCCTGAAACGGGAGGTACCAATACTGGAGGGCTCATCAGATATTGTTTTATATCATCGAATGCTTTTTGACATTCATTATTCCAGACAAAAGAAACACCTTTCTTCATAAGTTTGTTGAATGGTCTGCAGCGTCCTGATAAATTAGAGATGAATATCCTGATATAAGCGATCCTTCCTTGAAATCCTCGTAGCTCTTTTAAGGTGCGTGGAGGACACATCTCTTGGATGGCTTTGATCTTCTCGGGATCCACGTGTATACCTTTAGAGGTAATGACGAAGCCGAGAAATTTACCACTAGAGACGCCTAAGAAGGACTTAGTAGGGTTCATCTTTAATTGATGCTTACGCATTAGATCAAATATAGTCTTCAAATCTTGGATATTATCCTCCTTTTGTCGACTTTTGACTGCAATATCATCAACATAGCATTCGACTGTTTTCCGCAAATGTTCACGGAATATAGTGCTCATAGCTCGTTGATAAGTTGCTCCTGCATTCTTGAGACCGAATGGCATAACTGTATAACAGTATGTACCGATCGGCGTTCTGAAAGAAGTGTGCTTCTCGTCATCTGGAAACATTTTAATCTGATTGTATCCAGAATACCCGTCCATGAATGACATCCGCTCAAATCCACAGGTATTATCAATCATGACATCAGTGATTGGTAGAGGGAATTCGTCTTTAGGGCATGCCGCATTGAGATCACGGAAGTCTATGCATACTCTGACCTTGCCAGTCTTTTTAAGGACAGGAACTATGTTAGCCACCCAATCGGGATGTTGTTCCTCTCTAATAAACCCGGAGGTTATGAGTTTATTGATTTCAACTTCAATTGCATCCATAATGTCTGGACGAAATCGTCGCTGTTGTTGTTTGACCGGTTTAGCATTCGGCAAGATATTGAGCTTGTGAGTTGCAATTTGTGGATCAAGTCCTGGCATATCTTCATAACTCCAAGCGAAGATATCGATGTAGTCACGAATGAGTTTGATCATGTCTTGCTTATCAGGTTCAGAAAGACTTTCACTGATGAATATTGGTTTGGGAGATCCTTTTTCACCAACATCTATTTGAACAAGTTTGTCTTCAGTCGGAGGTTCTTTTTGCTCGAAACGGAACTCCCATTGATTATCTAATCTTTGGGCCCATTGTTCCGATTCAGGCGAGATTTCAAAATCTTCTTCGTCTTCATCACTTTCTTCAGAATGGTCAATGGAAACCATGTTGGAAGACAGAAGGTTGCAGTAGAAGTCACCGATACTCGTATCGGAATCCCAAGAAGTGGTACTAGAAGAATCAGATCTCTTATCTTCGTCAGACTCGGGATCTTCATAGATAATATTGATAAAAGGAGTAGGAGTAATATAGCCTAATCCGCATTTCGTCCTTCCATATTTCAGAGGAGGAATATGAACAGGCATTTTTCTTCCCTTTCCACTATTGAGGCCAGTCCTGAAGTCATAGCCCATATTTTTAATGATGTCTTTAGATTGCTGAGTATAGCGACGTAGTTGTAATCTTCCAGTATCATCATTTTTGTCTTCATCTTCTAAATCAGAAGGACTTTGGGGCCCTTTATAGAAGAATATTGGAATGTCTCCTGACTTTCTGCTGGGAACTAGAAAGTATGAAGATTGTACAGGTTCTAGGGATACATCTGTATGAACAGTCTGTACAACCCCTATGGTTATTGCGTTCAAGTCATCTAACAAATGCAAATAACTATGAACATAATTACACACATCAGCATACTGTAAAGATGGAGACTTTTTATTAAATGTAAAAGCAGCAGTATTTACATTGGGAGAAGGCTGAGCCTTAGAGATTTTAGCCAAGTCAATGACTAAAGGGGGAGAAGAAGAATGAGAAGAAGCGTTGTTTCGATTAAGATCGATAACAAATGGCTCAGAAGAGGTGAGCTCCCTTGAAGTTTGAGATGGAAGAATAATCCGCCCTCCAACTGGAATTAGCAGAGTATCTTGTTTCATATGTAGAGATGCAGGAATTACAGTACGCCCACTGACAGGAATAATCATTGTGTCTTGAGCAAACGACTGAGGTAACGGAGAAATCCGTCCACTCACCGGAATAATGAAAGAACCTTCTTCAGAGAGTTTGGGAGATTGTTGCTGAATAGTTCGACCGTTAATAGGAATTATTAAGGTCTCACTTTGTGAATCCTCTTTCTCCATAGCTTGTATAACCCTTGTATACTCTTCTTTGTACATTCGGGAATCATTGAAATAAGCTTCAACCCCATGGAAGGGATTTATATCAGCAACTTCTTTTTGTACTCTTCCATTGCTATCAATGTATTTAAAACACTGATGAAGAGTAGAAGGCACCACATTATTTTCATGAAGAAAGGGCCTCCCCAGAAGAAGATTATAGGATCCCACGATCTCGATCACATAGAAAGTGACTTTGGATCTGAAATCGCCTATCTGAAGCTTCAGATGAATCTTTTCCAAAGGCTCGCTTCGGCTTTGATTGAATCCCAGGATAGTAGTAACCGTCTTAGAGAGCTTGTGAAGAGGGATTTTTAGTTCATCCAACAGACTCTTTGGCATTATGCTTATAGCAGACCCTGGATCAATGAGGATACGATCTATCTTCATTATATCGATATAACCGGTGTAGTAGAGAGGCCGATCATGTCGATTATCCTCCAATAGCATGTCGTCTTGTGTAAAGGTGATATTTGGGATAATCTTCAATACACTGTTGCAATGTAAGCAAGTGGCAGGTTCTGCATCTGGCTTCTTCAATTGTGCAAGACAAAAGTCAGCTTGTAGAAGTGCTTCACTTAATGTCTCCCGAGTCTCTTTAGAAAGACGTAGAAGTTCAAAGAGGGACATTCTAGCTGGAGTATTAGCAAGCTGAGCTAAAATGTCGAAATTATAAGGCTTCTGAAGTCCAAGAGGAGAGGACTTCTTGATTGGCTTATCAAACCGAGCCTGTTGTTTGCCTTTCTCCAGAGCTGTAGGCTTGGGAGGAACAGGTTCAGTGGATGATTCTTCTTCAGGAGGAACATTAGAAGCATCTTTATCAGCTGGAGGGATATCAAGAGGATCCTCAGGATTCATGGAATAATCCTTTAGATAAGGTTTCCCCGTTCGAGTAGCACTAACAAGTGCTTCTTCTTTCTCTTTTGGCTCTGTATCAGGAATAGATCCAAGAGAAGTCATATGACATGACTTAATCTTTCCAGCCTTCTTGGACTTTTGAGAAGTAGTCTTTTGAGGAGAAGGCGATTCAAAATCTGCCACTAGATCAGGATGGATCCACATGATTTCTCCAGTTTCCAAAGTGATTGGCACTAATCCTTCAGACTGTGGAGAAGGAAGATTCACTATGTCAAGAGTTGCCTTGGGAATAGGAACGATCCCACTTTCAAGGAGTTGAGGAGGAAAATCTCCGAATTGCATAGAGACGACGTTGGAGGTGACGGTCTTCTCTTTTGGAGTAAGAGAGATAGCTCCAGATTTAATCATTTCTTGGATCTTTTCTTTTAGTACATAACATGTACGAATTGTATGACCCAGCATTCTGTGATATGGGCAGTATTTGGGATGATCTGTTTTACCAGCTTCATCAGGTTTCTTGATCTCAGGTAATTGTATCTTATTACCTTTCAGCAGACATTCAAAGATACCAAGGACATCGTCGTCATCGAAAGAGTATTCTTCTTTGGGGCGAGGTGTTCTTGGTTGTTGAGTTGTAGGAGAAGTTTGAACAGTTGATGCATCTTTGCTCTGAAGATTAACTTCAAGAGTTTCTTTTCCCTTGCGAGCATTGTTTTTATTGTTAGTACCTTGACCTGTTTCTTTAGGAGTCATCTGCACTCCTAAACCTTTGAAGGTTTCAGCACTAATTTCTGCGGCCTTGGCACTAACTATGAAAGAAGGCCAGTCTTGGAATTGAGTGGATCCTGTCCACATGCTGATGATTGGCAACAAGTTTGATTTGCATGTGTCGATGGTGACAGCATCAGGAGTTCCAAGAGGCATCTTCAGAGCTTCTCTTCGAAACCGTTCAATGTACTCTTCTGTAGTTTTATTATTTTTCTGCTTGATTCTAATAAGAGCAGACATAGTCATGTCATTGAGCCCTTCATAGAACCGTTCAAGAAACATCTGTTTGAAACCGAAAAATGAGGTAATGCTCCCATCTGGGAGACTTCTATACCATTCATAAGCCATTCCCTTGAGACATCCAACAAACACCCGAGTAAGGAGGGCGTCGCTTGGTTGCAGCTGATCAGTCATCACTTCAAAGTGATTAATGAACTGACTTGGAGAAGTGGTTCCATCATAGAATGAGATAGTGGGAGGCTTGTATTTAGGAGGATACGATACTTGCTTTCATTCTATCGGATAAGGTTATTTGATGCCTAACCTTTGTAAACCATCTTTCTGTTTGAATGCCTCGAATTGAGTTTTGAGATTCCTCAATTCTTCATTAACAACTCCAGAAGATTGTGGAGTTGTAACTTGTAGAGAATAGTTGGGAGGAGGAACAGCATTGTAAGCACTACCCCTAGCTCCAGAGAGACTAGGGTTTGGTTGAGCTGGTCCAGGAGTATTGGATTGTACTGCTGGAGGAACTTGTACTGGACTCATATCAGTGTCAGTTGGTATGGCATCTGGTACAGTCTGTCGATTTTGCATCTGTGTTGCCATGAGTTCATACATCGACTTCATAGTATCAGCCATAGACTTTATTTGTTGTTCCAAAGAAGCAATTCTTTGATCTTGAGGAGTCAAGGAAGAAGAAGGTTCATCAGTATTCCCATCAACCATATAAGTCGTGACTGTACGAGGAATTATTGATGAACTGGTAGATGTTGTTTGTTCTGAATCATTGCTTTGTGCATCAAAGTCAATTATAGGAGAACTACCCCCAGTAGGAAGAGGTGGGAAGTTAGATTCTCCAAGGAATTCAAAATCATCTTCAGAGATCAAATTTCTTTGACTAGAGGCCAGGACTCTTGCTCTGGTATTTTTATATACTCAGCGTTCTACCACCGACACTGCAGCGTAGGCTGGGCGTACCCATGGTCTTGTGCCCTTTTACTGGATGCGGGTCATGACATGTTCAGTGTCAACAAATTCTAAGTTAATATCTCCCTGTAAACGTGATCTCTAAGAAAATGAATAATTTCTATGTGTTTAGTGCGAGAGTGACATATCGGATTCTTCGTGAGATTAATGGAACTAGTGTTATCGTAGTAAATAGGGATAAATGATAGCTGATAGTCTTCCAAGGTTTGCTTCATCCATAAAATTTGTGCACAACAACGTCCTATAGCTATATATTCAGCCTCAGTTGTTGATAATGCAACAAAATTTTATTTTTTAGAAAACCAGGAGACTAAAAAATTACCTAGAAAATGACATGTGCCATTGGTACTTTTATGACCGACTTTGCATCCGGCAAAATCCGTGTCCAAGTAACCTATCAGGTCAAACGAATCGATTTTGGGATACAAAAGACCAGTCGTCAAAGTTCCTTTAAGGTATCGCAAAATACGCATAACGATGCTCATATGTGATTCTTTAGGACAAGCCTGATATCGTGCATATAAGTATACCGAGAACATAATGTCAGGTCGACTAGTAGTTAAATATAGTAAACTACCAATCATACCTCTGTACTTACGTATGTCAGTTGGTGTACCACTTTCATCTATATCAAGCTTTGTAGATGTTGTCATAGGTGTGCCAACTGGTTTGACATTATCTATGTCAAATTTCTTTAGCAAAACTTTTGTATATTTTGCTTGATTAATGAATATCCCTTATGAACTCTGCTTGATTTGTAGTTCGAGGAAGAATGTTAGTTCTCCCATCATGCTTATTTTGAATTTACTCTGCCTACAGTTAGCAAACTCGTTACATAGCTTCTCATTAGTTGATCCGAAAATTATGTCATCTACGTATATTTGCATTAAAAAAATATTTTTATCCAAAGATTTTATAAAAAGAATTGAATCAACCTTCCCTTTTGAAAAACCGTGTTCAAGCAAGAAGGAACTAAGGCGCTCATACCATGTACATGGTGCTTATTTGAGACCGTAGAGATTATGAAGCTTGAATATGTGATCAGGATTTTTGAAATCTTCGAATCCAGAGGTTGTTTTACAAATTTTTTTTCTTTTATAAAACTATTTAGAAAAGCACTTTTGACATCCATTTAAAAGAGTTTAAAACCATGAGAACTTGCAAAAGCACGAAGCGTACGAATAGACTCTAGTCTAGCAACTGGAGCATACGTCTTATCATAGTCAATGCCTTCTTCTTGGTTACAGCCTTGAGCTATTAAACGTACTTTATTGCGTGTGACTGAACCATTCTCATCTAATTTATTTCGGAACATCCATTTGGTACCAATGATCAGATGATCAATAGGTCTAGAAATGAGTTCCCACACTTGATTCTGCTCAAATTGGTTTAGTTCCTCTTACATTGCAGAAATCTAAAATTCATCATTAAAAGCTTCTAAGACATTTTTAGGTTCTATTTTGAAAATAAATACAAGATTAGCTACTATTTCTCTTATGCTTGAGCGAGTACTGACACCTCTTGATACATCACCTATTACCAGTTCTTCCGGATGGTCTGGCGTGAACCTTAATCGTTTCGGCAGACTCTCTAGATAGGATGTGGATGGTGTATCTTCTGATGTTCTATTGGAAGGAGTTTTCTCTTCTTCATTGTCACTATCGTCTTTGCGTTGACTGTTTAGCTCATCGAATGTGACATTTATTAACTCTTCATCAACGAGTGACCTCTTTTTGAAAACTCTGTATCCTTTATTTTTTGTCGCATAACCCAAGAATATGCCCTCATGAGCTTTTTCATCGAATTTTCTCAAGTTGTTTTTTGTATTCAAAATAAAACATCTACAACCAAAGACCTTGAAATAGCTGATGTTAGAAGTTTCATTAAACTATAATTCATAAGAAGTCTTTTTATAGATGGGTCTAATCAGAACTCTGTTTAGAACATGGCATATGTATAGACAGCTTCTGCCCAAAAATACTTTGGAAGATTATACTGGTTAAGCATAACTCTAGCCATATCGCCAAGAGTTCTATTCTTCCTCTCCACAACGCCATTATGTTGACGAGTTCTGGTGCAAGAGAATTCATGTGATAACCATTCGAATCACAAAATGATTTAAACTCATGGTTATCAAATTCTCCTCTATGATGTCACGACCCGCACCCTAGAGTAAGGGCACGAGACGTGGGTACGTCCAGCCTACGCCGCAGTATCGGCGGTAGAACGCTGTCCTAGGTCGCAACATCTAACAATATAACTCTAAACAGTTTATACTCCCCGAATGGGGGTGACATAGCAGTAAATAAACTCAATCACAACTAAGGAAGAAGAAAGCACGATATGATATAAAACTCAAGGAAATACAGATGATAAAATAGTCTAAGATAACGTCTCAGCAAATACCCAGAGTACAAATCTCAGCTACTGAATATGAAAGAATATATACAACTCAGAATCTCTGAACAGAAATAAAGTCTAGCTAAACAGTCTCAAGACAACATAAAATAAGATAAGGCCTAACTAAGCTAGTCTAGGCAATAGGGGTAATGTCCTCAGCTAGAGCTGGGTCCTCCTGAGAGTCCAGCTCGCAAGTGTCGTCTAGGGCTGCCCCGTAGAAAGTATCCACACAGGCCTCCTCCTCGTCCTCTGTAATATTTTCAACAGGTCCAGTCAGGACAAGAGCGAGCACAATACATCTCAACAGTTCATAGCAGGTTAGAAGATATAATCATGCAGTAAAGTAAGATATAGGTACTGAAAGAAATGCAGTATGTAAACTGAGAGAGAGAGAGCTGTAATAGAAATATCTACTATAAGTAGAGACTAACAGTGGCTAGTGAGTCAGAGTACAATATAGACATGTAAATGGCATAGGAGATTCTGATGCTATACTATGGAAAGATTCTGATGCTACACTACTTGGATAGTATTCACATGTCTAATTCTACTCCCCCGTACCCCCAATCAATACACAAGGATCCAACCAGGTTATGTTATGATTCCATGCAAAGGCCCCCGAAGGGTGATACATAGATGTCCCATAAATGGGGATTCTAGGAGATTCTAGGATACCCAGTAAATGGGATAAGGATTCAAGGAAGACTCTGTGATCATAAGAGTATATGTCACAAGTGATCAATGAACCAACGAAGCATAGTGATACGCCATGTAAGTGAAACACACAGAACATGTAGTACCCGATGATCCCTAAGGATAACATCTCAAGAAGGGATCCATATAGTACCAATCCGTGTGACCAACGTGACAGTAACAAGTAAAATAATTTAAAGCAGGACAATAATTCTAAGCAGAATATGAAATGATCAGAGAATGTACTCGCCTGGTATCTGAGTGTCCGGATGAAATGTACTGTCCGAGCAGTGGTGTCTGGCTCCTATTTAGAACAGCACAAGTCACAACAAGTCCAAAACGATAAAATGAAGCACTGCAATGCATTCTATATGAATCTAGGTCAATCTAGGCCAAAGTCAACTCTTGGTCAACTCTGGTCAACCCTAGAAGTCAACTAGGTCAACTATGGTCAAACTTGGTCTAACTAGTCTACACTAGTCTAGCTAGTCTATTCTAGGTCCAACAAAGCTATACATGCCCAATATAGGCTCACTAGTCAAACAGACTCACATAAATGCCATAGGCTGTATCATGCCTATAAGCCAACCCTAACAAATACCCAAGTCTAAATCTATATCTAAACAATACACTCTTGATATATATATATATGTAATCTAATACATACACACACATATATATAAATATAATACATATATTTAGTACACACACTAGTTACATATATATATGATACTAGAGAGGGATAGAAAATAGAGAGTGAGTGTGTGCGTACAACATGATTGTGTGTGTGTGTGTGATGGTGTGTGTGTAAGAGTGGGTGAACTGTGACAGGAAAAACAAGGAGTGTGTGAGTAGGGGAACATGGTTTTAGTTCAGGAATTACAGAGAAATTCATAACAGTTTTTACTTTAACAAAACTCAGATTTAACACCAATTTCAGTGAGGAAAAGGGAGGAAATCAATCATTTAAATCCCACACTATCTCAGTTCACAAGTGAACTCAGATTTGAGTTCAAAAACAACAAAGCAATCTCAGGTTTTATAAAAACTCAGGAATCAATTTCGAACTTCACAAAACAGTCCAACTCTCATTCCCATTAGCATGCCATGAAAACTCAGAGTTAAACATCTAATTGAATCAACAAGTTCTTAGTGAAAAGAAAAGGAAAACAGTTCATTACTCATACTAAACTCAGGTTGCCTATAACAGGCTTTTCAAAACAGTCCATTACTTGCATTCCTGATTTGAGCCAAAACAACACCCATTCAATATCAGTTCATAACCATTTCAACCCAAAATCGACACACAAGTAGATGACTAATAGGAGAACCATGTCAGGGATTTAAACAGGTAATTAATAGCATTTAAATTTATCAAAAAGGATGCTAAAACTCAGAAATGAAAACTGGAAAACTGCAAACATAGTGTGTATCGAGTTTTTGGGGAAAAATGGAAATTAATCATCAAATTAAACTAAAATGCCAAACTAATGGTTGGTAAAGTAAACCCTACATGTGTTCGTGTCATACCATGTGTTTGTGTCCCAGAAAGAGGACACAAACGTGTCCAATCGAAATAAAAACCCAAACAGTGCACACAGGCACTGTACAGTGTGCACAGGCTCGTACGTGTGTGCACGCATGTCGTGCACTCGACACGACACGAACTGGGACACGGGGTTGTGTCCACACCTAGGTTAGGTCTAGGTGCACGTGTCCAAGTGCCTGTATCGTGTCTACAGTATCGCGTGTCTGAAAAGTAAAGCCGTATCAGTGGCAAAAAAACACAGTACACAGAACAGTGCAATTCCCGTGCGTGACCGATATCTCCCAAACCCTTCCACGAAACCCAATGAAACTTTGGGGGCATGATGTCAGTGCATGCCCCCTCGAGTCCACAAAGTTTCGTGTCGAATCATCACGTGTCGTGTCCTACAGAAGCCCCGAGTGGCAGGGGATGCGCCTGGGCCGCGCGCGCGTATGCAAACATATGTGCACGAGTGTCAAAACGACACGACACGAACTCGATACTGACTCAGAGCAATAGAAACGTGTAAGCGACACTAAAATACAATTTTCCATTCAAAAACTTCTACAAAAATGAATCGAAATGCCCATTGGGGCATTTCGTCGAACACCTATAGCCATCACTGATACGTGTTCGATACGGACACGTACATGACACAAAATTCTACAAAACCTATTTCTACAGGACCAGGACACTTAGGGCTAGGTGTTCATGCAATTAAAACCAAATTTTAATGGGTGGATTAGGATTTTACCGATGGTGTTCTCCAACACAAAAACTCCTTGAATGGGGATTCCTAAAAGCCACCAAACTCCTTCAAATTGATTGAAAACTGAGAATAACAAATTCCAACAGCAAGAAAACATCAATTAGAATCTATTGCAATTTGTTTGGATTAAAAAGGAGTTAAAATGGATTTTCTAAGGATTTTTGATGTTGGAAAAATACCTCTTTCTAAACTTGCTCTTTCCTAAAGAGGCTAGCCCTAAATGGAGGAGAATACTTATAGGGGGGTTCCCAATGGGTGTAGTGGCTGGACAAATAATGTTAGGGTTAGGGTTAGGCACTAGTTAATGGGCTTTGGGCCACTATGGCTAGTTATTGATTTAAGGTTTAATCACAAGTCATGGCTTATGACTTAAAAATCTAACTTAAGACAAATAACCATACCATGGGTCAACTCTAGTCTAACTAGGGTTGCATAACCTAACCAAGTTCAAACTCAACTAGGGTTAGCTTCTAGGTTAGCCTACCATGGTCATTGCTAGTCAAAGTCAACCTAGTCAACCCTCAAACTAGAAATATGGTAGTGACAAATCTACCCTCCTTAAAAGAATTTCGTCCTCGAAATTGAAAGGTGAAATACAACTGATGAGAAGGATAGAAAGTATACCTCACGATCCAAAAAGATATGGGTACCGCTCACGCATATCATTCTCCCGCTCCCAGGTAGACTCTCCTGGAGAATGATGCCTCCATGCGACGCGTACCAAGGGTATCACCTGGTTCCTCAGAACCTTCTCCCGTCGATCCAGAATCTCCACTGGCTGCTCTGGATAGCTGAGAGAAGGACCAACCTCAATCTCTGAATGATCGAGCACATGGCTAGGGTCAGCCATGTACCGTCTCAGCTGTGATACATGGAATAGGTTGTGGACCCCCACTAGTACGGGCGGCAAGTCTAGCCTGTATGCCACGTTACCGACTCCCCCGCTGATAACGAAAGGGCCGATGAAGCGCGGGCTAAGCTTCCTGCCTCCACCAAAACGTATCGTACCACGAGTCGGAGATATCCTCAAGAAAACCTAGTCTCCGACCTAATCACAAGCAAGGTCTCAATTAATTATAATAAACAAATATGATCAAAAATCACAAACAAACAAACCTAAATCTAATCCTACTCTAATCTGTACCTCAAACTCCAACGGCCTCCGGTGGCTATCGGCCCAGTGCTGATGTCTGTCCTGCGCCACACGAAGTCTGTCCCTGATGAGCTTCACCTTCTCGGCTGCATCAACAACCATCTCTTGCCCCAGTAAAGCTCGCTCACCAACATCATCCCAAGATAAGGGTGTACGACACCTAAGCCCGTACAAAGCCTCGAAAGATGACATCTCAATACTGGCCTGAAAACTGTTGTTGTAAGCAAACTCCACCAAATAAAGATGATCCTCCCAGGAACCTCCAAAGTCCAGGATGCACGTTCGCAGCATATCCTCAAGTGTCTGAATAGTCCGTTCTGACTGTCCGTCCGTCTGGGGTGGTATACAGTACTAAACTTGAGCTGAGTACCCAAGCTGGTCTACAGACTCCTCCAGAAATAGGAAGTAAAGCGACTATCCCGATCTGAGACGATGCTGACCGGAACCCCATGAATCCTAACTATCTGCCGCATATACATCTCCGCCAACCTCTCTGTAGACGGACCCACCTTGAATGGCAAGAAGTGGGCCGATTTGGTCAACCTGTCAACGATGACCCAAATCGCGTCTTTTCCTCCTAGTGTACGTGGCAATCCTGATACGAAGTCCATAGTGATATGCTCCCATTTCCACTCGGGAATGGGCAGCGGCTGCAATAATCCACCGGGCCTCTGCCTATCTGCCTTGACCTGCTGACAGACCAAGCACCTAGCCACGAAGCGAGCCACCTCCCACTTCATCTCGGACCACCAAACATGCTCCCTCAGATCTCAGTACATCTTGTTGGCACCAGGGTGTATGGAGTACTGAGATCTGTGGGCCTCCTGCAAAACCTGCTCCCTGAGCTCTCCGTTGGACACACATAATCTGGAACCGTGCCTCAAGGCACCATCCTCTGCAAGAGAAAAATCGCCCTCCAGCAATCCTGCTCGAACCTGCTTTCGGAGATACCGCAGAGCAACGTCCTCAAACTGTGCCGACTTGATCCTCTCCACCAAGTCTGACTGAATCTGTATGCCCCACATCTGCATCTACACTTCGGGCACGATCACCTCAATCCTAAGGCCCTCTAAGTCTGCAAGCAAATGCCGATCCATGGTCAAACACATAGCTGTCGGATACCTACTCAAGGCATCGACAACCACGTTGGCCTTCCCTGGGTGATACTGAAGTAGGATGTCAAAGTCCTTCATCAACTCTAGCCATCTGCGCTGCCTCATGTTCAACTCCTTCTGAGTGAACACATACTTTAAGCTCTTGTGATCTGTAAAAATCTCTACCCTCTCTCCATACAGATAATGCTTCCACAACTTCAGAGCAAATATCACTGCTGCCAGCTCCAGGTCGTGGGTAGGATAGTTCTTCTCATGGGGACGTAATTGTCTGAAAGCATAGGCAATCACCTTTCCATGCTGCTGCAAGATGCAACCCAGCCCCTTTTCTGAAGCATCACTATAAATAGTGAATCCACCTGATCCTGAAGGTAATATCAGAATCAGAGCTATCGTAAGCCGCTTCTTCAACTAATCAAAAGCTGCCTGACACTCCTCTGACCAAACGAACTCAGTATCTTTTCGGGTAAACCGAGTCAACGGTTCTGTAACCCGGGAAAAATCCTGCACAAATCTCCGATAATATCCTGCCAGCCCCAGGAAACTCCTGATCTCTGCAACTGAAGTCGGCGCTGCCCATGCCTCAACTGCTACAATCTTCTTGGGGTCAACTGAGATACCATCTCTAGTCACTACATGCCCCAAAAAGTCCACCCGGTCCAAGAAGAACTCACACTTGGAGAGCTTCCCGTAAAGCAGCTCCTTCCTGAGAGTCTCCAGCACGATCCTCAAATGCTCCTCGTTCTCCTCCTCAGTCTTGGAATATACCAAGATGTCATCAATGAACACCACCACAAACTGATCCAGATACTGATGGAACACCTTGTTCATAAGGTTCATAAACACTGCTGGTGCATTGGTTAGCCCAAACGGCATAACCAAAAACTCAAACTGCCCGTACCGCGTCCTGAAAGCGGTCTTGGGAATATCCTCCCTCTTCACCTTCACCTGGTGATATCCCGACCTCAGATCAATCTTGGAAAATACCCGAGCTCCGCTCAACTGGTCAAAAAGATCGTCGATCCGCGGCAATGGGTATTTATTCTTGATCGTGAGGTTGTTGAGTGCCCTATAGTCAATACACATCCGTACTGACCCATCCTTCATCGGCACAAACAATACTGGTGCACCCCATGGCGATGAACTCGAGCGGATAAAGCCCTTGTCCTGTAGCTCATCCACTTGCTTCTTCAGCTCCACCACCTCACTATTGTTTACCCGATAGACATGCTGAGAGATGGGTTCCGCTCCTGGAACCAAGTCTATCGAGAACTCAATATCTCTGTCTGGTGGTAATCCCAGCAACTCCTCTAGGAAAACATCCATATACTCTGCTATCAAGGGGTATGGAATCGCCTGCTCCTCGACCGAGACTCCACAGAAAACTCTGCTGCTCTGCTCTGTCTGACGTCTGGAGTACTCGAACTCTAGCTCCCCCGATGCTCTGAAGAGAACTCTACCCCCTCTGCAATCAATACTGGCGTGGTGTCTGCTCAACCAATCTATGCCTAGTACTATATCGTAGTTCGGTAATGGCATTACGATCAGGCTCACCTCCAACTCATGGCCTCCCAAAACTACACTCCGACCATTACAAACATCACTCACGAGGATAATGCCACCCCCGGTCGTGATCTTGTAAGTCCTAGGCAACGATTCAGCTACGATACCATGTCTAATCGCAAAAGATACTGATATGAAGCTATGCGAAGCACCAGAATCGAATAATGTAAAAGCTGGACTGGAGTCGAGAAGAATCGAACCTGCAATCAGCTCTCCGATGGCCTCCGCATCCTCTGCTGCCATGGTAAATCCTCGCCCCTGCTGGCCTCCTCTGGCCTGCTGCTGGTGCTGGACGAACCTCTGCTGCTGCGTCTGCAGGACTGGTCTCCTCTGCTGGCCTGCTGGAGCTCTGACTGCTGCCCCCTGAGCTGCTCGTCCCATGCGGCACTCCCTCATCTGGTGGTCTGCTGAGCCACGCACCAGACACTGGCCCAGCCTCTTTCGATACTCATTGAAGACGTGTCCAGGCTTCTTGCATTAGGCACAAGTAACACCCTGTCTCTGACCATGCTGGTGCTGTCTCGGCTGCTGCTGGTGAACTGGCCTCTGTTGGATTGGCTGCGGCTGGAACTGCCTCGGCTGCTGGTGCTGAAAGTGGGGCCTCTTGGCCTGGCCTTCGCTGCTGCTGCCCCCAATTGGGTCTCGCCCTCTCTTGAGCCTAAGCTCAAGATCATCCTCAGCCAATGAGGCTCCCGTCAAGATCTCCTCGAATGTGGCATCCCTGTTGCCCTTAGTCAGGGACTTGACCTCCTTGACCAGACCCTTCCGGAACCTCTAGACCTTCACCGTCTCGCTCAAGCCCTCTACGAACCTGCCGAGGCGGCCGAACTCCCCTGCGTACTCCTCCACTGAAAGGCTCCCCTGGACTAGGCTTTCGAACTGCGACTCCAAGGCTCTGACTGCTGAATCTGGGAAGAACTTCTTCTTGAAGAAGCCCTTGAACTCCTCCCAAGTCTGCCCAGCTACCACCACCCTGGGGTCTGACTGATACCAGGTGCGAGCAAGATCTCGCATCCGGGTAGCTGCGGCCTCAATCTGAAGATCTGCTGGTATTCGGGCCAGGCGGAAGATCTCCTCTATATGCTCGATCCACTCATCAGCATATAGTATCCCCTCTGTCCCCAGGAAGTCTCTGGGGCTCATCTTCTGGAACTGCTCTATCCCCGGTGTCCTCGGCTGATGGACCACTGGTCGAGCTGCAACCGTCGTAAGGGCCAACTCCATGTCCCTGTCCTGTCGAGCCTGCTGCCGGTCCATAAACTGCTGGAAGTATGCGAACATCTACACTACATCCACGTATCCTGTAGGCGGCGACTGCTGGAAGGGCTCCTCTGCGATGACTGGATCCTGCCTCCGAGCCGGTAGAAGCATACCCCCTGCTGCTGCTGCCGAGGTCTCAATACGAGCAGAGGTGGCAGGAGCTGCAGTCCCCTGGCCCTGCTGTACTGGCTGAGAGGTAGCAGTACCCTCTATAGCATCCCCATGAATGGTACGCTGCGATCGAGTCTCTACCATCCTGAAGATAGACAAACAAGAGTATCAATTTCTGAGAAAGAAGCGATATAACAAAGGCGGACAATCAAAATTCAAAAGGATCATCTGACAATAAGGATTTAGATGGCAATAAAAAGAATTTTTCCTAATATGATTGAGTACCTTAAAAATTAATGTCCTATATCCTACTGCAGGCGGTAGTGATACTCTACTTCGAATACCACTATACTTCTAGTCTAGACCTGCAAGGGCCACCACTAAAAATGTGTCACGACCCGCACCCTAGAGTAAGGGCACGAGACGTGGGTACGTCCAGCCTACACCGCAGTGTCAGCGGTAGAACGCTGTCCTAGGTCGTAACATCTAACAGGATAATTCTAAACAGTTTATAGTCCCCAAATGGGGGTGACATAGCAGTAAATAAACTCAATCACAACTAAGGAAGAAGGAAGCACGATATGATATAGAACTCATGGAAATATAGATGATAAAATAGTCTAAGATAACGTCTCAGCAAATACCCAGAGTACAAATCTCAGCTACTGAATATGAAAGAATATATACAACTCAGAATCTCTGAACAGAAATAAAGTCTAGCTAAACAGTCTCAAGACAACATAAAATAAGATAAGGCCTAACTAAGCTAGTCTAGGCAATAGGGGTAATGTCCTCAGCTAGAGCTGGGTCCTCCTGAGAGTCCAGCTCGCAAGTGTCGTCTAGGGCTGCCCCGTAGAAAGTATCCACACAGGCCTCCTCCTCGTCCTCTGTAATATTTTCAACAGGTCCAGTCAGGACATGAGCAAGCACAATATATTTCAACAGTTCATAGCAGGTTAGAAGATATAATCATGCAGTAAAGTAAGATACAGGTACTGAAAGAAATGCAGTATGTAAACAGAGAGAGAGCTGTAATAGAAATATCTACTATAAGTAGAGACTAACAGTGGCTAGTGAGTCAGAGTACAATATAGACATATAAATGGCATAGGAGATTCTGATGCTACACTATGAAAAGATTCTGATGCTACACTACTTGGATAGTATTCACATGTCTAATTCTACTCCCCCGTACCCCCAATCAATACACAAGGATCCAACCAGGTTATGTTATGATTTCATGCAAAGGCCTCCAAAGGGTGATACATGGATGTCCCATAAATGGGGATTCTAGGAGATTCTAGGATACCCAGTAAATGGGATAATGATTCAAGGAAGACTCTGTGATCATAAGAGTATATGTCACAAGTGATCAATGAACCAACGAAGCATAGTGATATGCCATGTATGTGAAACGCACAGAACATGTAGTACCCGATGCTCCCTAAGGATAACATCTCAAGAAGGGATCCATATAGTACCAATCCGTGTGACCAACATGACAGTAACAAGTAAAGTAATTTAAAGCAGGAAAATAATTCTAAGCAGGATATGAAATGATCAGAGAATGTACTCGTCTGGTATCTGATTGTCCGGATGAAATGTACTGTCCGAGGAGTGGTATCTAGCTCCTATTTAGAACAGCACAAGTCATAATAAGTCCAAAACGATAAAATGAAGCACTGCAATGCATTCTACATGAATCTAGGTCAATCTAGGCCAAAGTCAACTCTTGGTCAACACTGGTCAACCCTAGAAGTCAACTAGGTCAACTATGGTCAAACTAGGTCTAACAAGTCTACACTAGTCTAGCTGGTATATTCTAGGTCCAACAAAGCTATACAAGCCCAATCTAGGCTCACTAGTCAAATAGACTCACATATATGCCATAGGCTGTATCATGCATATTAGCCAACCCTAACACATACCCAAGTCAAATCTATATCTAAACAATACACTCTTGATATATATATATATATATATATATATATATATATATATATATATATATATATATATATATATAATCTAATACATACACACATATATATATATATAATACATATATTTAGTACACACACTAGTTACATATATATATGATACTAGAGAGGGATAGAAAATAGAGAGTGAGTGTGTGAGTACAACATGATTGTGTGTGTGTGATGGTGTGTGTGTAAGAGTGGGTGAACTGTGACAGGAAAAACAAGGAGTGTGTGAGTAGGGGAACATGGTTTTAGTTCAGGAATTATAGAGAAATTCATAACAGTTTTTACTTTAACAAAACTCAGATTTAACACCAATTTCAGTGAGGAAAAGGAAGGAAATCAATCATTTAAATCCCACACTATCTCAGTTCACAAGTGAACTCAGATTTGAGTTCAAAAACAACAAAGCAATCTCAGGTTTTATAAAAACTCAGGAATCAATTTCGAACTTCACAAAACAGTCCAACTCTCATTCCCATTAGCATGCCATGAAAACTCAGAGTTAAACATCTAATTGAATCAACAAGTTCTTAGTGAAAAGAAAAGTAAAACAGTTCATTACTCATACTAAACTCAGGTTGCCTATAACAGGCTTTTCAAAACAGTCCATTACTTGTATTCCTGATTTGAGCCAAAACAACACCCATTCAATATCAGTTCATAACCATTTCAACCCAAAATTGACACACAAGTAGATGACTAATAAGAGAACCATGTCAGGATTTAAACAGGTAATTAATAGCATTTAAATTTATCAAAAAGGATGCTAAAACTCAGAAATGAAAACTGGAAAACTGCAAACATAGTGTGCATCGGGTTTTTAGGGGAAAATGGAAATTAATCATCAAATTAAACTAAAATGCCAAACTAATGGTTGGTAAAGTAAACCCTACATGTGTTCGTGTCATACCATGTGTTTGTGTCCCAGAAAGAGGACACAAACGTGTCCAATCGAAATAAAAACCCAAACAGTGCACACATGTACTGTGTAGTGTGCACAGGCTCGTGCGTGTGTGTATGCGTGTCATGCACTCGATACGACACGAACTGGAACACGTGGTTGTGCCCACACCTAGGTTAGGTCTAGGTGCACGTGTCCAAGCGCCTGTATCGTGTCCACAGTATTGCGTGTCTGAAAACTAAATCCGTATCAGTGGCAAAAAAACACAGTGCACAGAACAGTACAATTCCCGTGCGTGACCGATATCTCCCAAACCCTTCCATGAAACCCAATGAATCTTTGGGGGCATGATGTTAGTGCATGCCCCCTCGAGTCCACAAAGTTTCGTGTCGGATCATCACGTATCGTTTCCTGCAGAAGCCCCGAGTGGCAGGGAATGCGCCTGGGCCGCACGTGCGTGTGCAAACACCTGTGCACGAGTGTCAAAACGACACGACAACGAACTCGATACTGACTCAGAGCAATAGAAACGTGTAAGCGACACTAAAATACAATTTTCCATTCAAAAACTTCTACAAAAATGAAACGAAATGCCCATTGGGGCATTTCGTCGAACACCTATAGCCATCACTGATACGTGTTCGATACGGACACGTACAGGACACAAAATTCTACAAAACCTATTCCTACAGGACCAGGACACTTAGGGCTAGGTGTTCATGCAATTAAAACCAAATTTTAATGGGTGGATTAGGATTTTACCTATGGTGTTCTCCAACACAAAAACTCCTTGAATGGGGATTCCCAAAAGCCACCAAACTCCTTCAAATTGATTGAAAACTGAGAATAACAAATTCCAACAGCAAGAAAACATCAATTAGAATCTATTGTAATTTGTTTGGATTAAAAAGGAGTTAAAATAGGATTTTCTAGGGATTTTTGAAGTTGGGAAAATACCTATTTCTAAACTTGCTCTTTCCTAAAGAGGCTAGACCTAAATGGAGGAGAATACTTATAGGGGGGAGGGTTCCCAATGGGTGTAGTGGCTGGACAAATAATGTTAGGGTTAGGGTTAGGCACTAGTTAATGGACTTTGGGCCTCTATGGCTAGTTATTGATTTAAGGTTTAATCACAAGTCATGGCTTATGACTTAAAAATATAACTTCAGTCAAATAACCATACCATGGGTCAACTCTAGTCTAACTAGGGTTGCATAACCTAACCAAGTCCAAACTCAACTAGGGTTAGCTTCTAGGTTAGTCTACCATGGTCATTGCTAGTCAAAGTCAACCTAGTCAACCCTCAAACTAGAAATATGGTAGTGACACATGATCACTTCGTATCTGAGTAATCATGAATCCTTTCTCATTTTGCACATTTTTACAAAAAGATACAAATTCAGAAAAGACCTCATTATTATTTGCAAGAAAGTATACCCAAGTATACCATGAATAGTCATCAACTATCACATAAGCATATAGCTTACCGCCAAGACTGACGACTCTACTTGGTCCAAATAAGTCCATATGAAGTAATTGCTGTTAGGGTTATATACTAAAAGCATCACTTTTTTAGTAACCTTATTTCCTTAAATTTTGAATGAGAATCATATGGGCAAATATTTGCATATTATATTTATTGCAAGTGTTAATGCAAATGTCTGATATTCTATATTGTAGATAATATGGTGTGTGGTGTCACACAGAAGATCATATTATCAGTTCCCTATGGAGTATATAAATAGTTCACAACCTAGATGGACTTGGACAATCTATTGGAAAGGTTGTAGTGTAATATGGTATTAGTCTATCTTGACTACAGGTTTACACTAGTATACTTTGTATATATTGAACAGGACCACTTGAGGTTGTTCTCTTTGTACTGACTACATAAGAGAACAAATACCTCTGTTATTATGGATGCTTGTGCTCTTAATCCGGATATAATAACGGACATGTATATACAGTGTGCATTACTTTGACTCATAAAAGAGTGAGATTCATTATGGATCAATAACCTCTATGAATTGGGTAATAACATTGTATGTATGATGGGCTGTTGATTATAAATGGAATCCATGTTCCGATACATCGGGTTGATGATGTCCTCTTAAGGAGCTCATAAGGATTGTCATGTAAACCTTGCAGGTGGATTATATTCGACATAAAAATAAAGTTGAGCGGTACTACTTAAGGATAAAAGATGTCGAATTAATATAGTTGTCAGTAACTTAATTTGATCGATAGGACATACTGATATCTTAACATGGGGAGCCAAACGAGCATATAATAAAAGGAGTCCACAAACATAATTTGGGATTAGGGAGGTAGTACAACAATAGCTCATTAGTGGACCGAGCTATTGTTAATGGGCCTGGATTGTGTGCTCGGGCTGAACACGGGATATCCAGATCCGTTAGGAGGCCTAACCCTAATTTCTCCTCATGGTCCCTGCCGTAGCCTATATATATCCTCTAATATTACTGATTAGAAATCTGAAACTTTCTCTAAATTCGTGATTCATGTAAGGAGAGAAAGAGAGGGCTGCCAAGGAGAAGAAAAGGTTAGAAGATCGTCAGCCCACACGATGTCCAACTCGAGGAAGGAATACGTGCAGAAGAACTTGGGGTCGTCCGCTCGAGATTGCCAGGAATTACTTGTCTCCTTTCCGTCACAGGTATAATTCGTGAACCCTAGTTTCCGCCTATGAAGGGTTAGAACACGTATTAGATATGTTTAACTTTCTATCGATCAATACGCACACCAAAGGAAGGGTCCTGGAAATCCCCAGTTCCATCAATTGGTATCAGAGCCACTTTGGATCTACGTATTGATTGATACGTCCATGTTGTCCAATAAAATCTTGCGCTGTGTAATAGTCGGTAGATGTAGATCTGTTCTAACTCGGTTTTACAGGCATCTTAGATCCAACTATTATGGTCCAATGCATGTTTTTGATTGTGTTGTTTAAACCACAGACATGTCGTGGATGTTGTTGTTGCTGTGGATGTAATTAAAATTACGAGGGTTGATCGTGCCTATTATTTTAATTTTACAATCTAGATTATGTGTGAACTCCTTCGGGAGGTAAGGATTGATGTAATTTTAATTATTTTTGATCAATCATGATGGCGGTGGTGGCTGTTTCTGACGTCGGACGAGATGCTGGTTTTAAGCAGTCCAGAGGCAGACAGATGATTTTCGACGAAGGAATCGACAGCCAAAACCTTAAAAAAAAATCGGGGCGCTGCCCCGAACCCTGCGTCCTGACCGGGCAGGTCGAACCCCGAATAGATCTGTGCAACGCCAGATTTTGGATTCGGATAGTTGAGGACGGAGCAGCAAAGATGACCATAATATTTGGATATTTTTTCTTATTTTTGTCATTTTGTTTTTTTCTGATTATGCATGTTTATTATTGTGTGGTTGTTTTTTTTTTAAAAACCAAGCCTACATTAATAATGGACAACATGGACATAATATCAACTAGTAGAAAAACCATCATTGTTAAATAACTAAGTGGGAGAGGATATTTATTTAGTTTAAATCCTATGGTCTCCATTACTGGTTTGTAGGTGATGTAATTATACTTGCTTGTTGGCTATAGTGCTTTCCTCCATATCGGATGAGTATAATTATGGATCACCAGTACAAACTTCCTTAGGGATAATTGTAGAAAGTTACCTAGTATGTGTTCACTTCTCCATCTGAAGAAACTCATTAAAAGGTAATGGACTTAGTATTAAGTAATGGTATACACTTAGATACAAATAATGGTATCCTCCCCATCGGAGTCACCGCTATTATTTGTGTGACCAGAGCAAGACCAGCATATTAATTTTATTTGTCATAAAGTTACGTTGACATGATAGTAAAATTAATAAGAAAAACCTACTTGAACAAAGTTGAATTTGTATACGTCCACATTATCGTGGCATGCTAAATTCATGGTGTTCAAGGTGTTGGTGAATTTCTTATTATTGTTTTGAGGGAATCAATATTTAGTTAATTCAAAAAGTTTTTTTTGTCCTACATAATTTTATTTATGTGATTCTCAGGATTTCAAAAATGGGTTCTTTCAGTCCACTTATGGTGATTCTTAAAGAAAACAAACTTACTGGACCTAATTATAGTGACTGGAAACGTAATTTGGATATTGTTCTGACTGTTGAGGAGTACAAATATGTACTTGTTGAGGAATGCCCACCTAAGCCTGATGCTAACTCTGATGAAGAGGTCAAAGAGGCTTATAAGAAGTGGAAAAAGGCAGATAAGATGGCACGGTGTTACATTCTGGCATCTATGTCAAATATACTACAACATCAGCATCAGGCCATGGCCACTGCTTATGACATGATGTATAACCTCAAGGAACTCTTCGGACATCAGAGTAGAGCAGCTGGGCAGTTTGCTATAAAATGTTTGATGAATACAAAAGTGGCTGAGGGTACACAAGTAAGGGATCATGTTCTCAAGATGATGGGTCATCTGAATGAGATGAAGATCCTTGGAGCTGAAATCGATAGGGAATCCCAGGTCGATATCATTCTCGGGACTCTATCTAAAAGTTTTGACAATTTATGCCTTAATTACAATATGAACAAAAGGTTGTATAGTTTGGCAGAACTTGCAAAAGAGCTACAGGATGCTGAATCTCTCTTTAGGCAGAGTGGTCATGTTTTTGTTTCTGAAAAGGCTTCTACTTCTAAGCCAAAAGGCGGTAATAAGAAGAATAACATTCATAAACAGGAAAACTCAGCAAAGAAGGGCATGGTACCTCAAGGCGCGATGAAAAAGCCGAAAGGCAAATGTTTCAAGTACAAAGGGTCAGGACATTGGAAGACTGATTGTCCACTTCTCAAACAAGGAAACAAAGAAGGTATATCTCATTTACTAGTAGTTGAAACATGTTTAGCGGTGTTATCTACCGGCACCTGGTGTGTAGATACAGGAGCCACTAATCATGTCTGCAATACATTGCAGGGGTTCCAGGAAACCAGACGGCTCAGTGATGGAGAGATATGCTTGTTCATGGGTGATGCTACAAAAGTATCGGTCGTTGTATTAGGAGATGTTACTTTATCTTTTGGTAGAAATAAGTCTTTGACATTGAGAGATTGTCTTTATGCACCTTCACTTAGAAGGAATTTAGTTTCTGTTTCTATGTTAGTTAAGGATGGATATTCAGTTTATTTTAATGACAATATTGTTATTAGAAAGAATAAATATTTTATCTGTTCTGGTGCATTAGTTGATAATTTGTATGTCATTAATCCTATTTTGCCCACAATGCAACTTATGGAAATAAATTATATGTCATCTAACTTAAATAAGAGAAAAGAACCTTCTTGTATGAACCAAACATATCTTTGGCACTTGCGATTGGGGCATATTAACCTGAGAAGGATTCAAAGACTGATTGAAGATGGACCTTTGAGTTCATTGGAAGTGGAGGCACTACCAGTATGTGAATCCTGCTTGGAAGGTAACATGACCAAAAGGCCTTTTACGGCAAAGGGGTATAGGGCCAAAGATGTGTTGGAATTGGTTCATTCTGATTTGTGTGGACCCATGACTATTCAAGCTAGAGGTGGCTTTGAATATTTTGTCACATTTATTGACGATTATTCAAGGTATGGATACATTTATTTGATGTGCCGTAAGTCTGAGTGCTTTGAAAAATTCAAAGAGTACAAGGCTAAAACAGAAAAATGTCATGGAAAATGTATCAAGTCATTACGATCAGATCGTGGTGGCAAGTACCTCTTTGGAGAGTTTAGGAATTATTTATCAGAGGCTGGGATTGCATCCCAATTGACTGCACCTAGAACGCCCCAGCAGAATGGTGTAGCCGAAAGAAGGAATAGAACTCTTATGGAGATGGTTAGATCAATGATGAGTTATTCGGATTTGCCAGATTCGTTTTAGGGATATGCCTTAGAGACTGCAGCCTATATTTTGAACTTGGTTCCTTCTAAGTCAGTACCTCTTACTTCCATAGAGCTGTGGATTGGGCGTAAGCCTAGTCTGAAATATGTTCGCATTTGGGGTAGTCCAGCACATGTGCTGAATGGGAAAGCAGATAAATTGGAATCTCGTATAGAAGTACGCTTGTTTGTAGGCTATCCAAGAGGAACGAAAGGAGGTTTATTTTATAGTCCTAAGGATCAGAAGGTCATTGTTAGCACCAATGCCCGATTCTTAGAGGAAGACTATATGATGAACCATAAACCCACAAGTAGAGTTGTTCTAGAAGAACTGAGACGTGAGACACCAAGTACTTCAGTACCAATAGTACAAGAGGATGAACCACAAATAACTGCACAACGTGTCACAAATGTTACACCACAACCGATAGTACCTCGTCGTAGTGGGAGGGTTGTGATACAACCTGGTAGATATATGTTCTTGGGAGAGTCATCAGACTTCGTCCCTGATGAACAAGATTATGATCCCTGTACCTACAATGAAGCACTCCTAGATAAAGATGTAGAGTCTTGACAAAAAGCAATGATATCTGAAATAGAATCTATGGATTCTAATCAGGTCTGGAGCTTGTAGAACCACCCGTTGGTGTAAAAGCCATTGGATGCAAGTGGGTCTATAAGAGAAAAAGAGGATCAGATGGTAAGGTTGAAACCGTTAAAGCTCGGCTTGTAGCAAAAGGTTTTACTCAAAGAGAGGGTATCGATTATGAGGAAACCTTTTCTCCTGTAGCCATGCTTAAGTCTATCCGGATTCTTTTATCTATTGCAGCTCATCTCAATTATGAGATTTGGCAAATGGATGTCAAGACAGCTTTCCTTAATGGAAGTCTTGAGGAAGATATATATATGAAACAACCAGACGGGTTCATTGAAAAGGGCCAGGAGCATCTTGTTTGTAAGCTCAAGAAGTCCATTTATGGACTTAAGCAAGCATCCAGATCTTGGAACATATATTTTGATCAGGTGATAAAATCCTATGGATTTGATCAATGTCAGGATGAATCATGTGTATACAGAAAGTGTGACGGAAACATGGTGGTGTTCCTAGTACTTTATGTGGATGACATCTTGCTCATTGGAAACAATGTGAAGGTGTTATCTGATGTAAGGGTATGGTTATCCAAACAGTTTGATATGAAGGACTTGGGAGAAGTATGTCACATCCTTGGGATCAAAGTTCTATGAGATCACAAGAAAAGGATGTTGGGCTTATCCCAAGCTTCCTATATCGATACTGTACTAACTCGTTTTAGTATGCAAAATTCTAAGAAAGGTTTCTTACCTTTTAGACATGGAATTGCTCTATCAAAAGAGCAGTGTCCGAGGACACCTAAAGAGATAGAGAACATGAAGGCAGTTCCTTATGCTTCAGCAGTAGGAAGCTTAATGTATGCAATGCTATGTACGAGACCAGACATCTGCTTTGCCGTAGGCATGGTCAACAGATATCAGTCTAACCCAGGACAAGAGCACTGGATTGCCGTAAAGCATATTTTGAAGTACCTGAAAAAGACTAAAGAGTATATGCTAGTTTACCAGGCAGATAGTTTAGTTCCCTTGGGGTATACAGACTCAGATTTTTAGTCAGATAGAGATTCCAGGAAATCTACCTCAGGTTATGTGTTTACTTTGGGAGGTGGAGCCATTGTGTGGAGGAGTATCAAGCAAAAATGTATTGCTGATTCCACCATGGAAGCCGAGTATGTGGCAGTCTCTGAGGCAGCCAAAGAAGCGGTTTGGCTCAGAAACTTTCTATTGGACTTGGATGTGGTACCTAGTTTGCCTATGTCTATTACACTTTATTGTGATAATAGTGGTGCAGTTGCAAACTCGAAGGAACCACGAGCCCATAAGACAGGCAAACACATTGAGCGCAAGTACCACCTGATACGAGATTTCGTAAAGAAAGGAAAAGTTGCTGTGATCAAGATAGCATCAGCAGACAACCTAGCTGATCCCTTTACAAAGAGCTTACCAGCTAAGGCTTTTGATAGTCATGTTGAGGGAATGGGAGTCAGATGTGTAGCAGCATGGCTTTAAGTATAAGTGGGAGATTTGTAACAGTATACTGAAAAGCAATGCTTTGAGTATAAGTGGGAGATTGTTAGGGTTATATACTAAAAGCATCACTTTTTTAGTAACCTTATTTCCTTAAATTTTGAATGAGAATCATATGGGCAAATGTTTGCATATTGTATTTGTTGCAAGTGTTAATGCAAATGTCTAATATTCTATATTGTAGATAATATGGTGTGTGGTGTCACACAGAAGATCATATTATCAGTTCCCTATAGAGTATATAAATAGTTCACAACCTAGATGGACTTGGACAATCTATTGGAAAGGTTGTAGTGTAATATGGTATTAGTCTATCTTGACTATAGGTTTACACTAGTACACTTTGTGTGTATTGAACAGGACCACTTGAGGTTGTTCTCTTTGTACTGACTACATAAGAGAACAAACACCTCTGTTATTATGGATGCTTGTGCTCTTAATTTGGATATAATAACGGACATGTATATGCAGTGTACATTAATTTGACTCATAAAAGAGTGAGATTCATTATGGATCAACAACCTCTATGAATTGGGTAATAACATTGTATGTATGATGGGCTGTTGATTATAAATGGAATCCATGTCCCGATACATCGGGTTGATGATGTCCTCTTAAGGAGCTCATAAGGATTGTTATGTAAACCTTGCAGGTGGATTATATCTGACATGAAAAATAAAGTTGAGCGGTACTACTTAAGGATAAAAGATGTCGAATCAATATAGTTGTCAGTAACTTAATTTGATCGACGGACATACGATATCTTAACATGGGGAGCCAAACGAGCATATAATAAAAGGAGCCCACAAACATAATTTGGGATTAGGGAGGTAGTGCAATAATAGCTCATTAGTGGACCGAGCTATTGTTAATGGGCCTGGATTGTGTGCTCGGGCTGAACACGGGATATCCAGATCCGTTAGGTGGCCTAACCCTAATTTCTCCTCATGGTCCCTGCCGTAGCCTATATATATCCTCTATTCTCTGGCTGCCATATTATTGATTAGAAATCTGAAACTTTCTCTAAATTCGTGATTCACGTAAGGAGAGAAAGAGAGGGCTGCCAAGGAGAAGAAAAGGTTGGGAGATCGTCGCCCACACGACGTCCAACTCGAGGAAGGAATACGTGTAGAAGATCTTGGGGTCGTCCGCTCGAGATTCTCAGGAATTACTTGTCTCCTTTCCACCGCAGGTATAATTCTTGAACCCTAGTTTCTGCCTATGAAGGGTTAGAACACGTATTAGATCTGTTTAAATTTCTATCGATTAATACGCACACCAAAGGAAGGGTCCTGGGAATCCCCAGTTCCATCAATTGCAAGGGTCTAGAAGTACTTAAAGCATTTACCGATTTGAAAGATGATCTAGATATCTTGTAGTTTTCACATTCGGCACAAATCATGTCTTTCTTGAAAGTTATTTCAGGTAAGCCTCTTACCAGTTTCTTGGTGGACAATCTTGCAATAATGTCTATGTTCACATGTCCAAGACGCATATGCCATATCCATCTTTTGTCTTGATTTGTGAACAAACACTTCCCTGTACTTTTAGTCTTCTTTGACAAATATAGTACATATATATTGTCATCTCTTATTCCCTCAAAGGAAGTTATTCCAGAAGAATTACCATAAACAAGACATTTATTTTTAACAAAATTAATTCCATAACCATGATCAGTCAGTTGACTAATACTTAGTAGGTTATGTTTTAATTCTGTTACTAAGCATACATCTTTAATAATAGGTGAGGGAGAAGTACCTATGTCGCCAATTTCAATGATATGTCCTTTAAGATTATTCCCAAATGAGACATAGCCTTCTTTCTTTATCGATAGAGTTACAAATAATTTGTTATCACCTATCATGTGCCTGGAGCAACCACTATCGAGTATCCACTTGCTTTTAGTGGGAGGAGGAAGGTCCACCTACAACACAAGTTGAAGATGTAACCTTTGGTACCCACTTTCTTGAAGGTCCTGATATGTTAGTTTTTAGAACCCATACATACACATTAAGATCTACTAGATATCTAATTTTACACTGGTGTGATACATGTCCTTTCAAACCACAATAGTGACATTTAGCAAAAGCGTTAGTGCTAGGTGTAGTTCAAAGATCATGTATATGAGTTTTTTAAAGGTGTATGTGCTTTCTTATTGTGTAGAAAGGTATACATATATGCATGGCTTCTAACATTTCTAGCAGTATTGGTCGTGTTGTGTTTGTGTTTAGCCTTATGACTTGTGTTCACATGAGCTTTAGGTTTAACAACTTGTTTGTCCAGTTTGATTTCTAACCTTTTAGAGATGTCACAGGCTTCATTGTACTTGGTCGTTTGTATATCTACTCTCTGAGCAGCAATGTTATACTTTTTTTCTCTAGTTCATAGAGATTGTTAAGTTTTACATTTTCTTGATTCGTTTTCTCAAGCTTCTCAAGAGTTTTATTTAAGCTTAACTTTAAAGAAGTAATCTCATTGGTGTCACTAGAAGAATCTTTAATATCTTCTAGCATTCTAGATTGCTTTGAAAACTCATATTGTATAAATTTTAGCTCTTTTTTAGCACTTTTGTACATATTTATCATTTTCTTCTGATCTTCTAATAGATCAGTAAAGCATCAGACAATTCATCAAATGTTAATTCTTCATAGAGAGGGTTTGATATTATCTTAGCATTTATAGCCATGAAACATAGGTTTGCTGTGTTGTGAGGCTTCTCTTCTTCTTCAGAATTACTAGCTTCGCTTTCACACCAGATGCTAGTGTTGGCATAGTTTCTAGTTGAAGACCTTCTCTTGCTTGTCTAATCATGTCTGCTTCCCTTCCTTGTGATAGGACAGTCTTTTTTGATATGACCAGTTCTTTTACAACTAAATCAGATAGGTTCTTCGTCGTCTCTGGAATCTTTTTTCTTCTTCTTATTTAACTTCTCATATCTGAGGAATCTTTTGAAGTTTCTTGTCATGAGGGCCATCTGTTCGTTGTCTGAGCAGTCTGTCTAACTTTTATCTTTTAAGGCAGTCTTGTGGTTAGCTTTGAATGCTATCGCCTTCTCTCTTGGAGCTGACTCTTCAAAATCTTTAAGGTCTAGCTCATGCGTCATAAGCTTTCCTATAAGGGTTTCAAGAGTCATGATCGTGAGATCATTTCCTTCAATAATGGCCGTTGCTTTAGGATTCCAATTCTTGGTTAGGCCGCAAAGAACCTTTTGAATCTTCTCATGATTGTTGTATTCTTTTCCAAGGGAAGATAAAGGATTAATAATGTCTAGGAACCGAGTAAACATATTTGTGATAGTCTCATTAGGCTTCATTTTGAAGGCCTTATATTCTTATGTTAGTTGTGAGATTTTGGACTCCTTCACTTGTGAAGTACCTTCATGAGTAACCTCAAGAAGTTTCCAAACCTTGTGAGACATGACACATGTAGAAACTCTATTGAACTCAGTTTTATCTACAGCACAAAATAAAGCATTGATGGCTTTTGCATCAAGACTAGCTTGTTTCTTTTCATTGTCGGTATATCTGTCGAATGATTTTTCAACTAGAACACCCTCTACCGCTATAGGTAGTGGTTTCTTATATTCATGACAATCGACCATAAATCAAAATCAAGAGACTTGAGAAAAAAGCTCATACATGTCTTCCAATACGTGTAGTTTGTGCCATCAAATAGGGTGGCCTATTTGTTGATTGACCTTCACCATTGCTTGGATATAGGGATGTCATATCTCAAGGAGTTTTAATCCGGCTAGAGATAAACTGTGCTCTGATACCAATTGTAAGATCGATGGCACCTCTAGAGAGGAGTGAATAGAGTGCAGCAAAAAATAATTACCAATTAAAAATCTAAGCAGGTGAAGCAAATGATTAAACAACTTAAATACAAGTAAAGTAGTAAATAGTGGAGGCAAGAAAGCAATAAGCGGACACAACAGGTTTATACTGGTTTTCCTCTGAGAGGACTAGTCCAGTTTGCGAGAACTCTTGCTTGCTATAATCCACTATTTTGAATAGAGATTACACCGCGTGCTTTACTCCGAAGAACACGCCAACTTCAACACCATTGTGTTTTTATCTGAAGCCCACGATTAAACTTCAATAACATCTTTCTGAGAAAAGCTTTTATACGCCAAGCTTTGTACAACTTGGATACTCCTAATGAGAAACCACCGACACTAGAAGGATCAGAGTTGTCTTGGAAATTTGTAGATTGAAGCTTTGTAAATGGAATAAAGCTTAAGAATAGATAGAGAAGATGAAGATTGAATTAGTAAATGAAATAGGAATTTCTTCTCTTTTTATAGGAATTTTTGAGACAGAGTTCGGACAGAACTCGGTAGGCTAACGTGCATAATTTTGAACGTTAGTGATCCAAAAGAATAAAAAAGGCTGCTGACCATGAGTGATTCCAGGTGACCGAGTTCGATCCGAATTCGGGCAAAGTTCTGACCGAGTTCGGTTACCAGGGATCCTGGTCAACCTGAATTGGTTTTTGGTTTTGGGTCTGAGTTTGGTTTTGGGTCTAAGTTTGGTTTGGGTCAGGAAATGGATCAAATATGGTTTTTAGGATTGAACTTCTAAATGCCAGTGATCCCGACTCACAATATAATCTAGACTCTATAAAAGAAAACTATAGAATAAATATAGAAAAAATTACGGAGATGAAATCTGCAATCTTCGATTTGTTTTCATATCAAGTTCGGAGTTTTAAGTCAATTATCGAAATCGGTTTGACCATGGCTTAATGGGCCAACAAACCGTTTCTATTCTGGAAACCAAACTCGGACCGAGCTCACCCTGAACTCGGACCGAAGTCGGTCTGTTTAATTCTTGACACTCCAGATAGTTGTGAAATCCCAGATATTATGGCTCCCAATGTTCGCAAAAGTTTAAATATGCAGTCGAATTCTGGCCGAACTTTGTCCACAAAAAGCCTATAAATAGACATAGATTTCTATATTCTCATTCACTCATCTTTTCTTATCTTTCCTATCCTATAAAGTGATCTTTGAGCTTTAATCTTTCCATCTCCAAGATCAACTCTTTCAACCTTCTAGTTCCAAGTTCGATCTCGGTTAGAAGTCTAAAAAAAGTTGTACAAGCTTGGTTTATAAAAGCTTATCTCTACTTCTGAAGTCGACGAGCTTTTTGGATAAAAACTTGTGGTTGTGAAGTCGTTGTGCGCTTTGGATAAAAGTACAAGGTGTAAGGGGCTACAAGCGCTTTGGATTCAAAGCTTGTATTTCACTATTGTGACTATAGTGGATTCAACTCCAAGCAAGAGTTCTCGGGCCTGGACTAGTCCTCTCAGAGGGATACTAGGATAAAATCTTGGTGTTTGAATTTTCTCCCTTTACTCTACTACTTATATATTTGCTTCATACACACACACACATATAGTATTCTGTTGGTTGTACTCTGCCTTCACTTAGAATAACTTTTTTACTGGATAGATATTTCTACTGCACTCTATTCACCCCCAGAGTTGCCTAACGTTCATACATAACCTACTAAGCATAAATCATGTTGCTGATAATAGTTATGGCATTAACTTCATGAAAGATAAATGCTCTATATATGATATGACTACTGGAGATTTAGTTTATGAAGGAATAAGGGAGGATAATATATACGTTTTTGATATATTAGACAGTACTAACAATGTAGGCAAGTGCCTTATAGCTAATAAAGATGAAAGCTGGCTATGGCACATTAAACTAGGACATGCAAACATGAACACCATATCAAGGTTATCAAGAAAGAAATTGGTAAAGAGATTACTTGAAATTTCGTTCAAGGAAGACATTGGTATATTCTGATTGCGAGAAAAATAAAGTAACTAGGTCATCATTTAAATCCATAAACGTTGTAAGTACTTCAAGACCCTTGCAATTATTATATATGAATTTGTTTGGACTAAGTAGAGTCGTAAGTCTTGGTAAAAAAAACTCTACACTTCTGTTATTGTTGATGATTTTCTTGTTACACTTGATTTTTTAATCAAATAAAATTGATACACTTTTTGAATTTGAAATTTTTTGTAAAAATATACAAAACGAAAAGGGCTTCATGATTACTCGCATCCGAAGTGATCATAGAGGCGAATTCAAAAATTTAGATCTCAAAAAGTTTTGCAATTTAAAAGGTTATTTTCATGAGTTCTCCTGTCTAAGAACCCTTCAACAAAATAGTGTTATGGAGCGAAAGAATAGAACTCTCTAAAGTCATACTTAACCAGTACAATCTTTCAAAATATTTTTGGGCTGAAGCTGTAAGTACAACTTGTCATGTTTTAAATAGGGTTCTAATTTGACCTATATCGAAGAAGACTCCCTATGAATTGTGGTTTAATCAGATTCCTAATATTTCTTATTTTAAAGTTTTTGGATGTCGTTGTTTTATCCTGAACACCAAATATAACTTGGGTAAGTTCAACTTTAAGGCAGATGGAGGAATATTTCTTCGATATGCTGCTAAGAATAAATAAATTTTTAATAAAAGGTCACTGATTGTTGAAGAGTCTATTGATGTTACCTTCGATGAGCTTAACAATCAATTGCTAAGTGACAGTGATGATGAAGACTCGGGAAAAACATCCAACAAAGCACCTAAAAATACTAACACAAAAATAAGTTATCTGGAGAGTCTGCCAAAGAAGATGTGGTTCATGTCAAACCATCCAAAAACTTTGATCATAGGTGATATATCAAAGTGTAAGTACTCGTTTATCTGCTAAGGATATAGCTGCAAATGTTGCATTTATTTCACAAGTATAACCTAAATCAATAGTAGATATTTGTGATGATGAATTTTGGATTTGTGCCATACAAAAGGAATTAAACCATTTCGAGAGGAATCAAATTTGGAAACTTGTTCCCAAACCGGTTGGTCACTCTATAATTGGTACCAAATGTTATTCCAAAATAAATTAAGTGAGGATGGCCAAGTTGTTCGCAATAAAGCACGTCTAGTTGTTCATGATTATAGGAATTGATTATAAGAGACCTATGCTCCTGTTGCTAGACTAGAGTCCATTCGCAAGCAATATGCATATGCATGTTTTCGTGATTTCAAACTTTTTCAAATGGACGTCAAGAGTGCATTTTAAATAGTTTTATAAAAAAAAGAGGTTTTTGTAAAACAACCCACTGGCTTTAAAGATTTTAAATTTTATGATCACGTTTTCAAACTTGGAAAGGCATTATACGATTTAAACAAGCCCCTAGAGCTTGGTATGATCGTCTAGGTACCTTTTACTTGAAAATAGTTTTTCAAAAGGAAATGAACTTTATTTATCAAAACATTTGATGATAATATTTTATTAGTACTAATATATGTTGATGACATAATCTTTGAGTCAACTAATGAGTTACTCTGTCAAGATTTTGCTAAGTGTATGCAAAATGAATTCGAGATGAGCATGATGAGAGAGCTCAACTACTTTCTCGGACTGTAAGTCAGACAGAATTCACAAGAGACTTTATCAATCAAGCTAAGTACATGTAGGAATTTCTGAAGAAGTTCGACTTCGACAATGCAAAGCCTATCGGCACTCCAATAACTACATCAACCAAGCTTGACCTTGATGATAGCGACAAACCGATCAATCAGCGTAAGTATCAAGGTATAATTGGTAGTTTACTATACTTAACTGCTAGTCGTCCAGATATTATGTTCAGTATTTGCATATGTGCTGATATCAAGCCAATCCTAAGTAATTACACCTATGAGTAGTTAAGCGTATCTTTTGATATCTTAAGGGTACTTCCATTGTCAGCTTGTGGTATCCCAAAACCATATCCTTTGACTTTATTGGTTACTCGGATGCTGATTTTGCTGGATGCAAAGTAGATCGTAAAAGTCATAGTTGTACGTCTCATTTTCTAGAAAAAAGTTTAGTCTCTTGGTTTAGCAAAAAGTAAAATTATGTTGCATTATCAACAACCAAAGCTGAATATATCGCTGCAGGACGTTGTTGTACATAAATTTTGTGGATGAAGCAAACCTTAGAAGACTACAATTTATCTTTCAAAAATAATCCCATTCTCTGTGGCAACTCTAGCATGCTTAATTTGACTAAGAATCCAGTATGTCACTCACGCAATAAACACATAGAAATACGTTATCATTTTTTACGTGATCATCAATAACACAGAGATAATTGTCTAGAATTTATTGACACAAATCATCAACTAGCAGATATTTTTACAAAGCCATTAGCCGAGGACTGCTTCAATTTCATTCGTCGTGAGTTAGGTATTCTTGATATTGTCTCGGAAGCATAATAATTTATGTTCGCTAAATGACTTGCACTACAAAAATACCCCTATTTTGCAACAGTTTTAGTGCAACGCATGTATGAAAGTTGCTGAAACTAAAATTTTCAACAATTATGTAATGGTTGGAATAACCGTTTCTAAATTAAATATATTTGCAATGGTTAGAGATTAACCATTGCCTAATATACATTTTACAACGGTTCATAAATGCTTGCTAATTTTTTTACAATGGTCAAGCAATAGTTTTATGAAAGTGTTGTCGAAGTGAGTTGAATGGGCAACGGTTATGCAAGGGTTTTAAGTATTTTTTACAAATTAATTGATATTTTGCAACGATTACATAAAGCCTTATAAAAAGGCACATTGTTAGCAATTCTTGCGCAATAATTTTTACAACATGTTGTGAGTGGACTTATTATTTGTAATGATTGTGCAATGATTTAGGCTACTAGTTACAATTTTTTTGTTTAATAACAATGTTTATGACAACCATTGTCAAAAGAATAAACAACTATTAAAAATTATTGATCTCGCAACAGTTTGTTTATAGCCGTTGCAAATTCAATGTCCAATTTGAATTTTGTTTACACATAATAGGGATTAAGCATTAGAATTACTCGTATTAATTGGTTCCTTGTTTGCTAACAAAAAATATTAGATAATTAATGTTTGCAAAAATACAAGTTTAAATATAAACTAAGAAAATTAGAAAAGTATAATTGATTTCTGGGGAAGTACAACTATAGAAATCTGATCAGAAGACGATCACTTTATCCTTTGGACTATGCATTGTCGGAATAAAAAAGCTCTTGAACATGCTGCAGCAACTTCTCAGGCGATTATGATCATTCGTGATGCTTGTAAAGTGATTTTGAACTCTATTTGTAGAGTTTTGAGATAACTGTTAAGTAGTTATCCTGATTGGCATGTAGGCTGATTCTGTACTGGTTGGCGCATAATCACCCAGTCGTACGAACGGTTAGCTTAACTGCATATGACACATGACATTCTGTGATAGAAGTACGCTTGGTCGTAGGCAGTGTTGCGTGTGCGTTCTTCGAGATTAGTGGCATATGCACCATGTTATCTAACTGCTTCTGGATGATGATTAATTGATTGGCACCAACACATGAATGATGCGATCCATTGATTGGCACCAACTGTCGATTGGCGCTAACTGTAGAAAACAATGAGTAGGAAAAGCTTTATCACTTTACACCATTGATGAATGGTACGGAGAAATAAACAGCTGTCATTATGACGAGTCTAACAAAATTACGTCGAGCGCAGCACGCTTGGGATTCAAAGAGATTTTCATCGACTGATGGTGGCATGAATTGGCATTGGACGCCATTAGACATTGGGCGCCATCTGATGAATTAGTTTCAGCACTATCTATGAATGACACGATATATTGTCTTGATATATTTTAAGCTTCTACAAGACCCCCTTCAACGTTTTCAAATTTCAAAATTTTGAAATTTGAAATATTTTGAATAAGAAGCGTTCAAACGCGATTCACGTGCGTCAGAATCTCAACAGTCTTTTACATTTTGAGCGAGATTCGCACGGCCGTTACGCACAAACTTAGGCTATAAATAGCCCCTTGAGAGGAGAGAGCGAGAGAGTTTCTTAGAAATTTTCTCTCTCGAACCCTCTGTCTTCTTCTTTCTCTCTATCTTTCGAAGTCTCCCTTTGATCAAATGGCTCCCAAGAGATCTGTGGCTGAGAAAGGCAAGAAAGTCGCCAGAGCCACGTCGTGCGTGCCATCGTTGCGGGTGCCACAACTCGTGTCACCGTCGACGAGAGGCGAAGAGGCCAACCCCGCTCTCGAAGATGAGAAGTTGGGTCGGGGAAGAAGATGAACAGTAGGCTCGGTGCCATCTGATAGTTGGCGACATTCGATGACTCACGCGAACTATGGCTGGTGTCAATCGCCTCTCTCAGAGTGTTAATTGGTGTCGCACTTTTTTCCAACACAAACCACCTCTTTCAGGTTGTTGGTTATCAAACAAAATGCACACACCCTTTGTTTATTCAAAGTGTGTCGTGCTATGTTCAATTTTGTCAATTCGTACGTAAAAATTATCGTGCAAATTTAGAATTGTCATGCCATGCCGCACGAATTAGAACTGACATGTCTGTCGCACGAATTAGAACTGACATGCCACTGCACGAATTAGAACTGACATGCCTGTCGCGCGAATTAGAACTGACATGTCGTGCCATCCTTCATTCGCACAGAGCTAGAAATCACTTCACCCATAAGGATGACTTTTTTCATGATTCTAACTCTATTTCTCTTTTTTGTTTTTATAGTCGACCTCAGGAAAGATCCCCATGCTAAAAGTTTGGCATCTGCCTTCCGCGTATCAGGAGGACTTGTCATATGTCACATTCCCGCAATTCGACCTTGACGACCCGGCTGATAGGAGGGCTCTTCTTGAGTCTCAAGAAAATTGAACACTTTTGTGTTTAATGAATGGTACACCGTTCCTGACTGCAATTCAGGCTTCTTACAAGAAACCAGCTATCTTATTCGGAGAAGCTTTCGAAGCCGCCTCTCAACCTAAGGCAAAGAAAGAATCTTGGGTCTTCACAAGAGGAGAAAGAAAGGTATATCTCCCAGAGATTTTCATAAACTTGTCTCTAACCCGATATGCCCATGCCAGCTATCCTCGGAGGATGTGGGATCTGACTCCATTCCAACAGACCAGGGTTGGAAAGATATGTCATAAATATGGGCCTCAGAAGAAAAGCATATTTTTAGTGCTTCCGAGAAACACAACACGCACTTGATGGGTTTAAAGCCAAGTTGCGTGCCGGCTGAAGATTCATCTATGATGATACCAGTTAGGATACCTATCTTTGCCAACACTTTTGCTGCGGCTGAAGGAGAATACCCTGAGGCAACCATGAGACTGACAAGGTTAATGCACTGGACCTTATACGCTGGAATCGGCTCTCCGTATGGGCTCTAAACAATTTTCGCAATAAGTTGAATGAGATAAAGACTCTATGAGGCCATCATGACTACCACCTGCGGTATCCACATCAATGCCAATCTGTTCCTGGCCTTGGTGGAGAGATACAATGACAGAACTGACACCTTTACTACCCCTCACGGGGAAATAGGCTTTGCCCTTAACGAGATGCAATTTTTGTCTCATCTGCCCATGGGAGAAAATCCATATGAAGAATATGTGCCGACAGAGGATGAATTAGAGGCTCTGTCCAAGGAGAATCCTCAGATGGTGGCGGTCTTTGAAGAGTTATTATGTCATTTCATGATTTGCATCCATCATTTCAGGAGCAAAGCGACATGCTATACATCCAAGTAGTATACCTCTTCTTGGGTCATGATACTAAGAACAAGGTACATGAGCATTTGGATTGTGATCTATGCTTCTTTGAGCCGCTCGATGGCTAGACTATCAGTAAATTGATGAAAGAAACTAGATATGTTGATAATGAACGGACAGAAGACTAGAATGGCTATAAAGCTGGCACCCCTATCATAAGCTATATAAGAGAGGGTGGGGAAATCATGTCCTCGGAGGTCACCTTGGCGGGCTTCCTCTCTATATGGTTAAGGCGATTTGTGGTCCTTGGAGCCAATGCTCTTATTTTAACTCAGATAATATTCCATAACCTAATCATACTCATCAATTTTTTGATCGTGTCCAAGATATTGTCTAAACTTTCCATAATGTTTTAACTCCCCTGCCAACCTTTAATTTCGAGGATGAAATTTTTTTAAGGAGGGTAGATTTGTAATCTCCGTTAATCAATTTCTTGAATTTTTTGAAAATTTGTATTTTTCAAAACTTTGAATTTTCTAAATCTTCGAAAAGCGTGCAATTCTAATATTGAGAAAACATTTTCGACCGTAATTGCTATCGGTCTTTGTTGGTCTTTGGTTTTGTAAAAGAACTATTTTATGCGATTTTACCCTATTGGGATTTTTCTATCTATTTCCTTAAATCAATAAGTTATGAATATGGTTTTATATAAAGAAAACGTTTATCAAGTTATGAAATTCAAAAATATATTTATTTAATGGTTGTTAATATATATATAAATAATTAGTGAATAATTGGTATTATTTAAGTAATTAGGAATGTTAGCTAAATTGTAATTAGCTTGCAAGTAGTAGTACTAATAATTAATTAATTAATAATTAATTTTAACTAATATTTATTTATTGCTAATTAAACCAACATATGGAAATAATGTTAGGGTTAGCAGTTAGTGTTAGCAAGATAGCATTTTTTTTACTATTTTCCTACATTTCTATTACATATACATTTTTAGGGTTTTCATCCCCCTATATAATGACACATTTCCCCAAAACTACATAGAAATTTCCTAAACCTAGACTACTCCCACATCCGCCATTTTCCCCCTAATGCAACAGTAAAACCACCACCAGTCCCTTGTGGCCGATAATCCCCTCCGATCACTCAAGCACCATCTGCCACCACGATGGAGCCTTCATCACCACCTCACTCTCCTTTTCTAGCATAGCCGACACCACCATGGAAACCCCAACACCCAAGCCCCAGCCATCTGCCAGTGCCGCCATGGCCAGTGGCCGCCCCCATCAAAACCACCACCACCAAGCATCACCATCACCATCTACCGAACCTCCATATTCCCCAGCAGCACCACTGCGAGAAACCCGACGCCACCACCACATATTCAACAACCGACATCATCCCCGACCGCCCATAGCCGGCCAAGTTTATTTTGATTTTTTGCTCTCTTCTAATTTCTCAGATCTCTTTCTCCAAATCCTAATTTATTTTTCTTCTTCTTGTTTGGGCATTATGGATGAAACCCTAGTTGTAGAAGAAATTAGGTTATCAAATCTATTAGTCTATTAACCAATTTTTCTTTATTAATAGAAGAATTATGCATGAAATCCTAGTTGTAGAAGAAAACTATGAAAGAAACCCTAGTTGTAGAAGAATTGGGTTCGTATTAGGACTGCCACAATTTATGACAGTTCTAGAAGTATTGAGGACTGTCAGAAATTATGGCAGTCTTGAAATAGACTCAATATACAACAGGACTACCACAATTGCTGGCAGTCCTAGAAGTACTGAGGACTGTCAGGAATTGTGGCATTCCTGAAAGGGACATGCTCTAAAGCAGGACTGCCACAATTTTTGGCAGTCCTAGACATATTGAGGACTGCTAGAAGTTGAGGCAGTCCTGAAAGGGACTTGCTGCACAGCAAGTTCCTTTTAGGACTGCCACAATTTCTGGAAGTCCTAAAGTCAAAATTTCCAAATAAAAAAAATATTAGGGTTTATTTCAATCTTGATAATAGAGTGAAATATACATTTTAGGGTTTATTTCCATGCATTCTTTGTGAGAAAATAAGTATTTAAGCTTTATTTCCATGCACTAGGGTTTATTTAATTTTTTGGGTGCTATCGAAATTGGGAATGAGAAGAAAACTAGGGTTTTGATGGAGATGGTGATGATGGAAATGGTGGAGAAGAAGAAGATGAGAAGAAAACTAGGGTTTTGATGGAGATGTAAGAATGGAAATGGTGGAGAAGAAGAAGAAGAAGATGGATAGAAGAAGAAGAAGAAGGGTTTTGGAAGAGAGAGAGAGAGTGAAATTTAGAAATGAGAGTGATTTTTGGGGTTTGGAGGGGGGTGTGGGGTTTGGACAGCCTCCTGAGTGGAATATTTTGATAGCCCGAGTAAAATCTCCTCAAATCCTGGCTAACCCTAATCCTGGCTAGCCCCGATCAAAATATTATATGCCCTTATAATTTGCCTTAATTTGAGTCTTCTGACTCATTCACCTCTCTTCTATCAACTATTTTACTAGGATTTTGTGGGTTAGCTTGAATGGAGCTCAGCAGCAGTGAACCCTTCCCCCTTGATTTTGAATCAGTAAATTAATTTAGGTTTAAGTTGTTTCAGCAACCATTTGTTTTGTAGGAACTTGCTAATTAAGGTCTTGATTTACTAACAGTATCTTTGCTGCTAATTAGTAGATATTAGGATTTTATTATATTAATGGTATTGATAAGGATTGGGTTTTAATATAATTATTTTGTATTATAATTTTTATCATTAAGACTCTGCGATTGTTTGGGAAGAAGGAGATTGGGATCAACTGTATTTTTGTTTTCACTCTTCTACCTCACTATCTCTCTCTCCTAGAGAGGGGTGGAGTAAGGACTTGCCCCTCGGGAACAAGAGAGTCATTTGACTCTTCTCATTTCGAAGAGTTATTTGGAGTGACAGTTGTTTTGAACTATAAGTTCTATGAAACATAGTTGTACGTTGCTACATATATACATATAGTATGTATGTACATGTTATTATATTTTTAAACTATTTTCTTGTAGGAATGTAGTATTTTTGTACTGATTAATTAAATCTACATATGTATATATAGCAAATAATTTCTAGAAGAACATTTTGTAGCCGGTGTATATATATTATTGTTAAAACTAATTTCTATTTCAAGTGGATTGGTAGCCTAAAATGTTATTATAATAAAGTAGTTTTACCAAAAAGATTTGTCTAAAATGATTTTCTGATTTTCAAATAACTTCTAAAAATATGTATAAATATCAGTTAATAAATGTTTAAAGGTCTTAAATGAGTCTATTACTATATTATCATTTTAAATAATTTCAAAATAGTTACAAATACTTCTAAGGGTTCCCAAATATATTTAAATGACTATTAATAGTTTCTAAGTACCTTAACTATTTTCAAGATAGTCATACGCTTTTAGTTAGACCTTTTCCTTAAATCATAAATCACGACTACAATAGTCATTTTCTATTTCTTGATCAAATTATTGTGCCGAACTCTGATTTTTGGGCTTCTATATACCAAATTAGGCTATTTGTACTATTCTGGACTCGATGGAACTATCTGTGCCGTCGTTTGGGACCATGTTGTGGAGCATAGCATCGTACCTATCCCGTATCGACACGTTCGTGCCGTGCACATCGACTTCAACCAAATCGAGGCGAGTACATTCTCTGATAGTTTTCATTGCTTTGATATCTACTATATCTAATTCAGTTGCAGTGTTTTACTTGATTTTCGATACGCGGATACACGAACTAGTATACGTTGGATCCCGTCATGATATGTTACTACTGGTTATCTTGGTATACTGGTACATGTCTTGTTCTTGATTGTTGTCCTTGTACTTGTATAGACACCGATTCCTAAAGGGATTTGCTACCCTCTTAGAGAATCCCGTGTCGTAACATGCTATGGTTTGATCCATTATACTATTCAGGGATGGAGAGTTATTAGAGGTTATGTGATCAATACCCCTCATGTTTACAACTTGTGCATAGCTTCACCCTCACCATACGTAGGGTGTAGCCTGACCTGATAGTACTTGAATAATAGCTTTCTATTTTGGCCGACCTGATATCCAGGTTTACCTGTGCTTGTTCTTGTACATAGCCGGTCAAATGGAACAACCTGATCTGGACCCAAGCCGATCACACAATGCTCTAATATCTCAAGGCACTGTTTATATTTTATATTGTACATCAGATGTTCCTGTATTGCTTTACATTCCAGTATTTTACACCATGACATGATATTCAGTTCACTTGTACTGTATTACTTCCTGACTTGATATTTCATCTTGTATTCCATTATAACTATTTCTTATAGTATTTGTCAATTTATTGGAACTGTTGTTAGTTTATGTACTTCGCACTAATCCTGACTGGATACGTTGACAAATTTTAGTAATTGTTATGCCCCACATTATTGGACTACAGGATGATGCTAGCTGAGACGGATCTCGACATTCTTTCACCGTGAGTTGTCTCCCGGGAGTTTTAGACCTGGTAGTTTGATTTAGTTTTATTATTATTTTGCCTCCGATACATTCTTGTTATTCATGATCATTGCAGAGTTGGGTTTGATTCAGAGTTATTACCATATTTCTTATTCATATCTGTCTTTGTCATATGTGATTGGATTATATACTTTATTTTAGAACTTTTGGATGTTGAGATATTGCTGGATACTTGACAACGTTCTACCGCCGATACTGCGGCGTAGGCTGGACGTGGCTCACGTACTCGTGCCTGATTATTCGGGTACGGGTCGTGACACTCCGTTACTTTTGAAGATGGTCCGCATATATTAGGCACATACACAAACTTTTATACCTCAGCCAATACTTTCTTCGAAGGCTATTCTATGTCTGATAGCTTTGTTTGTGTGAGGAAAGCTTTTGACGGGACTAAAGCCTGTAAATTTGTCCGAGGCAAAGGAGAATGTTCCTGCTGACGATCCTTTAGAATCTGTGCCCGCTGGTTTTTATGATGATGTGCATGACCCATTGCATATCCCTCTTAAGAAACAGAAGGGCAAATCTTTCACGAGAGGAGATGGCAAAAAGTAAAAGATTGGGACTTTGCCTTCCCAATCAACTAAGATGAACTTCTTTCTTCCGCAAAAGGAAAAGGAAAGAAGAAGAAAGAAACAGCTGATGTCGAGAAGCCAGCAGCCAGGACCAAGCTTCAAACACGACAATTAGAAGCTGGGTCTTCTCATGTAGGGGCATCATCTTTTAGGGGACCAACCCCATCCCCTGTTCAGAAGGAGAGTGGGGTTGAGGAGACAAGTAGGGAGCAGATTACTCCTGAAGTGCCACAAGACTAGCCTGCTATCGCTGTTTCCCCACAGCCACCACTCAAGCGTGCAACAAAAAGAAAACTGTTAGCAACCAGAATTGTGAAGGAGAAAACCGTAGTCTTGCCTATTCCATCAATACCGAGGCGATCTCCTGATCGTCCAGAACCGTCACTGCCGTCACAAAATCTGCCATCTCCAAAAGGTGATACCTTACTCTTTCAGTCCAACCAGAGTTGTTAGATGTTAACCCATTGGCCATTTGTATCAAAATTTCTTCATCTGCAGAGCCTCCACCAACCAGTGCTCCAGCTCCAGCTGCTGCAACGGATGCCCCTCTCGGTACTATTTCAGAACCAATAATCGTTGGGTTCACCATTCCCTTGTCTACAAGGACATTGACGACGTTTACTTCAGCGGGTTTAATATCACCACCGGCCTCTGATGACGCTACAAGGGTCACAGTTCTCGAAGAAACGTTAGCTTCAAAGGATGTTGTTCTGGAAGTTTCAGCTCTTTCAATAATCCAATCTCCTGTAGTTCCTGTCCTAAACGAGGTTCCATCCCGAGAGGATGGGGAGATAATAGAAGCATTGCAGGACTAGAATTTTGGAGATAAACCGACTAAGGAGGACCGTGTTGATGTGGCCTTCGATCCTGAAGTGGCCCAAGAGAATCAAGACTTGGTGGCCAAGGATGGCCAGACTGCAATTGAGGGTGGTGAGCATCCTGTTGAAGAAGAGGGTGACCGGAGCCTTAGTGATAATGATTAGAGTCCTGATGAACCGCAAGGCGATGAGAACTCTGACCTTGAAATTGAGGGCGACGGAAGCCCAGATGATGATGAAGGTGACGAAGACCTTGCTAAAGGTCTCGAAGGTCCTGAGGGTCATGAAAAACCTAATATTGATACTGAAGGGATTCATGTTGACCCAAACTGGATCGCAGTCAACCTAATCTTGATAATTAACAAATTGATATTTGTCATGATCCAACTTGACACATAAATCTCCATAAAGCTACAAATCAGACGATTATCACATATCAAGTCAGACGAACATCATCGACGACTGCTCGACAAATACTGCTGTAACTTATAAACAGAGTCTGTATTTTTATACTTTTATTGAGTCTAGGCTATTGTACGTTGAGTCGCACTGAGTATCTCAACCATAGACTAGATAACCAAAAGCTCCACAAACAAAAGACCAAACTGCCAAAGCCCAAAATCAGCCCATGAACATTCTATCCCCAAGGAGGCAGAGTTCGGGCTGAACTCTTTCCCACACAGAGTTCGGGTCGAACTCTGTCCCCTAAATTTCAGGAGCTGATATTTAGGGTATGCTCATTGCTAGTTATCCAACGACCAAATTTTTGAATATTTTGGACAGAGTTCTGGCCGAACTCTGCCTTCCAGAACTATTATAAATAGGCACCAATTTCTTTCATTTCAAATCATTCAATCTTCTCTCCTTCTCTACTCCTATAGCCTATACATCCTAAAGAGCTATACTCTTCTTATCTACTAGCCATAAAACTTCTCAAGCCTACAAGGTGCTCAGTGCAAGTCGACTAGAAGTTTGTGTGCAAGAGTCTTAAAGAAGTCGTTTGGAAAATTCCAAGTTTCGCCTCTACGATTTTGTAAGAAGTTGGCATGCTCTTCTGAGTAAAGGCACGTGTTTATACGCTATTTCACAAATAGTGGATTTCAATCCTGAGCAAGAGTTCTCAGGCCTGGACTAGTCCTCTACGAGGGAAACTAGGTTAAAATTGCTGTGTTTGCGTATGCTCTCTGATCTTCATTTACTTTTCGCACTTATACTCTGATTAATCTTTTGTTGGTTATACTTGAATAGAGTAAATTTTTTAATTGTTCATTATTGACCCACATACTCTATTCAACCCCCTCTAGAATTGCCTATACGTACTTCAATTGGTATCAGAGCCCTGTTCTCCTAATACAGGATTTACATCCTAGAGTTGATCCATAGAAACCACACAACCCATATTTACCAACTATGGTGAGGGTCAATCCACAAATAGGCCACCCCTATTTGATGGAAACAACTACACATATTGGAAGACTAGGATGAGTTTTTATCTTAAGTCTCTAGACTTTGACATATGGACTGTAGTCACTGATGGCTACAAGAAACCTTCCAGAATAACTGTCAAGGGGAGTCTCGTCGAGAAACCCCACGACAAGTATACTGATCAGGAGAAGAAACAGGCAAGTCTAGACGCTAGGACTATTAATGCTCTCTTTTGTACCATAGATAGGACTGAATTCAAAAGGGTCTCCACATGCACCACTTCGCACGAAGTATGGAAGCTTTTAGAGGTGACTCATGAAGGGACCACACAAGTCAAAGAATCAAAAGTCAGTCGTCTGCCACATTCAAGATGAAGCCAAATGAGACGATCACTCAAATGTTCACCAGATTCCTCGACATCGTCAACCCGCTATCTTTCTTTGGAAAAGATTATTCCAACCATGAGAAGATACGCAAAGTGCTACGAGGATTGCCAAAGGTCTGGAACCCCAAAGTCACGGCGATCATAGAAGGCAATGATCTTACGGTCATGTCACTAGAAACTTTGATGGGCAAGCTGATGACACATGAGCTCAATCTAAAAGATTTCAAAGAAATAGCTCCAAAAGGGAAGGAGATTGCATTGAGAGCTCATCGCCGAAGAACCAGTTCAGAAGACTCTGATGACGACGACTCCGAAGGTGACGATCAAGCTCTCTTAGTTCAAAACTTCAGGAAGTTTCTATGCTTCAACAAAAAGAAGAGAGAACAAAGAGACGATGAGGAAGAACCCACCTGCTTCGGATGCAAGAGGACGGGACATGTCAAAAAAGATTGTCCCATAGCAAAGAAAGGAAGCAGATACGAGAAGCCATACAAGAAGCCTACTACAAGAAAGTATTCCAACACTAGCATCTGGCATGAAAGTGAGGCTAGTGATTCAGACGAGGAAGAGGACTCTCCGCAAAATACGGCTAACGTCTGTTTAATGGCGACTTCAAATAAGGTAAAAGATTCTTTTGATGATTTCTCATTTGATGAACTTGGTGATGCTTTTAGTGATCTACTTGAAGATCACAAAAAGGTACTCAATAAATATAAACATGCAAAGGATAAGATCAAGGACTGTGAAACCGAGATACATAGACTTTTATGTTTACTAGATAATGTTAGAAACACTGCACCCACGGAAAACACTGAAGAGGTATCCAAGCTTAAATTAAGCTTACACGATGCCGAATCAATCATTGAGAAACAAACACTTGATATCACGGCTTTAAACAAAGAACTTGCTGAAGAGAAAAATAAGTTCAAAATTGCTACTGGTAGAATACACGATCTTACCACTAAATGTGATGAGTTAAATGCTGTCTCTAAGAAATTAGAGATTAAACTGGAAAAGCAGGTTATTCAACCCCAAGTTCAGCCTCATAGTCACAACACTTACAAACATAAGGCAGCTCAACCCAAGAAAGCACGTCACCACAAGAACACACTTCCATATGCTACACAAAATCATGCTTTTATGTACACCTATTCACATGCAGCACGTAAAACACACACACGTAAACACCATCATCATCCTGCTTCACTCAATCATTATCATCATCATGCTGCTACACATAGTCACTATAATCACTCTACTGCTGCACGTAGCTATCATCACCCCACTTATAAACATCACTATCAACATGCTCCTAACATTAACATGCATGCTAGATGTACATATTGTGGTTCACATGGATACATTTCACCATAATATAGAATTAGAAGATTAGTTGATAAAATATATATGCATGGGTACCGAAGTCTAACCTTTCAGGACCCACAAGAATCTGGGTACCAAAGGTCATATCTACTCATGGTGTAGGTGGACCTTCCCTCTTCAACTAGAAGCAAGTGGATTCTCGATAGTGGATGCTCGCGACATATGACTGGAAATGTAAATCTATTCGCAACACTATCGATGAAAAAGGAAGGATATGTTTCCTTCGGCAATAACCTTAAAGGCTATATCATAGGTAATGGTACAATTGGTTATCCTCCTTCTCCCGTCATTAATGATGTCTGTTTAGTGACCGAGTTAAAGCATAACTTGCTCAGCATTAGTCATCTTGCTGATCATGGATATGATATTAACTTCGAGAAAACTAATTGCTTTATCTATGATAGATCAACTGGAGACATCGCTTTTGAGGGAATAAGGGAAGATAACCTTTATATTTTCTATCTATCTAGTGATACTAACAGTGCATGAAGATGCCTTTACGCTCATAAAGACGAAAAGCTTCTATGGCATCAACGTCTTGGTCATACCAATATGGATACTATATCCAGACTATCCACCAAGAATCTAGTCAGAGGACTGCCGGATATCACATTCAAGAAAGATACGGTATGTGCCGAATGTGAAAAGAATAAGGCTACCAAATCTTTCTTTAAATCCATAAACACTGTAAGTACTACCCGACCATTGTAATTACTTTATATGGACTTATTTGGTCCTAGTAGAGTAGCCAGTCTTGGCAGAAAACTCTACGCTTTTGTCATTGTAGATGATTTTTCAAGATTTACTTGGGTGTTCTTTCTTACAAACAAAAGTGATACAATTTCTGTTTTTAAAGTATGTGCTAAAAAGGTCCAAAACAAAAAAGGCTATATGATTACTCGTATCCGAAGTGATCATGGTGGCGAATTCGAAAATTTTGATTTTAAAAAGTTTTGTGATTCAAATGGTTTTAGTTTTGAATTTTCGTGTCCAAGAACTCCTCAACAAAATGGTGCTGTGGAGCAGAAGAATAGAACTCTTGGCGATATAGCTAGAGTTATGTTAAATCAATTCTCTCTTCCGAAATACTTTTGGGCAAAAGCTGTAACACAGCGTGCCATGTTTTGAATAGGGTGTTGATTCGACCTATTTCGAAGAAGACACCCTATGAGCTTTGGTTTGGTAGGACTCCTAATGTTTCTTACTTTAGAGTGTTCGGTTGTCGCTGCTTTATCCTGAATACCAAAGACAACTTAGGCAAATTTGATGCCAAAGCTAACGAAGGTATTCTTCTTGGCTATGCGACCAAGAGTAAGGGATATAGAGTGTTCAACAAACGCTCCATGATTATTGAAGAGTCTACTAATATAACTTTTGATAAGGATAATAGTATAGCTGTCATTCCCGACGATGATGAACCATCAACCTCTATACCCATAAATACAACGTCTGAAACCAGTTCTCTGGAGGAATTACCAAAGAAGTTTCACTTCACTCCCTCTCATCCAAAGGACTTGGTAATAGGTGAAATATCAAAAGGGGTAACTACTCAATCTTCTGTAAGAGACACTATAGCTAGCACTGCATTCATTTCTCAAATAGAACTTAAAAATATTTTAGAAGATTTTAATGATGAATTTTGGATTTCTGCGATGCAAGAAGAACTCAACCAATTTAAAAGAAGCCAAGTTTGGGAACTTGTTTCTAAACCTACTGGCCACTTAATAATTGGCAGTAAATAGGTTTTTTCGTAACAAAGTAAACGAGGACGGTTCAGCCACTCACAACAAAGCTCGTCTCGTAGCCCAAGGATACAACCAAGAGGAGGGTACCGACTGTGATAAGACGTGTGCTCCTGTTGCCCGACTTGAATCCATCGGATGCTTTGTGCATTTGCAAATTTTCAAAATTTTAAACTATTTCAAATGGATGTGAAAAATGCTTTTCTAAACGATTTTTATCAAAGAAGAGGTGTTTGTCAAACAACCACCTGGTTTCGTAAGTCATAAATTTCCCGACCACGTTTTTAAACATAGAAAAGCTCTCTATGGCCTCAAACAAGCTCCTCGAGCTTGGTATGATCGTCTTAGTACTTTCTTACTTGATAAAGGTTTTTCAAAAGGAAAAATCGACATTATACTTTTTATAAAATCTCTTGATGACACAATTCTTTTAGTACAAATATATGTTGATGATATTATTTTTGGGTCTACTATTGAGGGTCTATGCAAGGAATTTGCCAAGTATATGCAGAACGAGTTCGAGATGAGTATGATAGGGGAGCTCAACTACTTCCTTGGACTGCAAATCAAACAACTCTCGCAAGGCGTCTTCATCAGTCAGTCGAAATATATAAAGGACATGCTGAAAAAGTTTGAGCTTGACAGCTTCAAACCAATCAGCACCCCTTTGGCTACTACAACAAAGCTGGAACCTGGTGAAAGTGGCAAACCGGTCGATCAACGTAAGTATCGAGGTATGATTGATAGTTTATTAAATTTAACTGCTAGTTGCCCCGATATTATGTTTAGTGTTTGCTTATGTGCTAGATATCAAGCCAATCCTAAGGAATCACACATGACCAGAGTTAAGCGTATCTTTAGATACCTTAAAAGGAACTATTACGGTAGGCTTGTGGTATCCAAAAACCACTTCCTTTGACTTAATCTGATATTCCGATGCTGATTTTATGGGATGCAAAGTCGACCGTAAGAGTACCAGCGGCACGTGTCATTTGCTAGGAAAGGCGTTAGTCTCATGGTTTTGCAAGAAGCAGAACTCTGGCGCACTATCCACAACAGAAGCTGAATACATTGCAGTTGGTCGTTGTTGTGCACAGATTCTGTGGATGAAGCAAACCCTTGAAGACTACAACTTGTTTTTCAAGCACATACCTATCTTCTGTTATAACACTTGTACAATTAATCTGACCAAGCACCCAGTATGCCACTCACGCACAAAACACATAGAGATTAGACATCACTTTCTGCGTGATCATCAACTACAAGGCACGATTAATTTAGAGTTCATAGACACTGAACATCAGCTAGCCGACTTCTTTACCAAACCACAGGCCGAAGAGCGCTTCAATTTCCTTTGTCGTGAGTTAGGAATTTTGGATTAAACGGTCATAAAATAAATTGGACCTGCATAAATAACGATTATGACATATATCAATATGGTGACTTTGCTATGGGTACAAGCCGAAAGGGTCCTTCTGACAATAAGGCGTAAAAGCCTAAGCGACACGGTGTACTAGTCTTCGGACTACCGCTAGCTGGGATCCGGTCCCTACAGCTACCCCATGGCAGTTTTATCGTAATGATCGCTGTCTTAAACCATTATTTATTATATGGCTTAATTATTTTTATGACTTATTCAATTCAAACTTTCAAATTCTAGACGTTTTCTCTCAAAACTTAGCCATTTTTTGAACTTTTATGTGTTCTGGAACATGGAGGCAGAGTTCGGGCCGAACTCTGCCCCACAGAGAATTTGGGCCGAACTCTGTGTCCATGTTCACAGAACTTCCTTTGGTTCTCAGCCATCCATCTTTTTGATCCGATGGTTAGGATTTCACCCGACCTGCTGCCCCCAAAACAGTTAAACCCGCGAAAACCCCCTCTCTCCTCACTTGTATCTTCTTCCTCCTTTCTTTAAACATTTTTTTGTCAAACCTTAACCCTAGAAATCCAATTTTAGGGATTCTCTCCTTTCCAAACTCAAAATCTAAGGCTCTTGAGGGGATCTCTTCCATCTCCCATCATTTGGGTGAGGTATAATTTCCTTTTCTCCTCTATTTTCCCTTTCAAATTTATTCTCTCCACGGCTCCAAGTCTCCTTGGTAGAGGTAAGAGAAGAAGGAGTGATGGTGCATCAACTTCCTATCCTCCTCCTTCTCTTGCTCCTCCAATCCATCCTTTATTCAATCTACCACCACCACAAGACCCCAACACCTTCAATGAACAACTCTTTGTATCATTGGATGCGTCCAATGAATGGTTTGTCGATTTTCGTTCACGAAGCGTATTTGCGGGACATCCGATATATTTTACTATCTTTTTGGATTATGATTCCTTGTTTCATGATTTGTGCTTAAATGAATTAGTTTCTACTTCATCTATCGTTTATTTGAATGTGATACAAATATTCTATTGCAACTTTACTTTTGACGACCCACGGATTTATTCTCGTGTCGCCGGTATCGATATTTCGTTTGATCACTTTGAGCTTGCTGACTATCTTGAGATCCCAGAACCCAATTCTTGGAAGAAACTTGTCGACGCCCGACAATTTCAATTTTCCGATGGATCTTTGCTTGAGAGCTTCAAGAATGACTTGTGTACTCCTAACACTCGTCCCTACAAGCTACGAGCAAAATTTCTCAACCCGTACTTTTATGAACTTCATCGAATTCTTTTTTCCATGATCTTGTCCAAAGTAGGATCGACCGATGAAGTGTCCTACCTTGAGATTTCTGCTCTTTACCATCTCCACTTCTATGTCCTATTCAACTTTCCTCGCACGATGATGGACTGGATGATTCGTGCAAGGACGAAACCCCGATCATTGGTTTACGCCATATATTTGCCAATGATCTTTCTTGCTTTCTATATTCTCCTCGATGAGTGTCAGTTTCTCCCCGCCTCTGCCTATCTGTCCAGGGCACGGAGGCTTCTAGCTGCTGCTGAGTCTGAGCACTCTGAGTCTGATGCTCGTGCTGATCCTCCTGCTCTTGGCGACCCTGAGCCCGAGCCACCTGCTATCCTTGAGTCCCTTCAGACTATGCTGAGAGATCGTTTTCACTTGGAGGACGATCATTGGATTCAGATGGATTACCGTACTACCCTAAAGATGACCGCCATCAGCAACACCCTGTATGACATCCAGTACTCCATGGCTACTCATCCTATAGTGTCATACATGTTTGTAAAAACAAAAAGTTGTTCTATTACAAACTTTTGAAAAAGCGTACAAAAGTACAATTTGAATTCTAGGGAAGTACAACTGTAGGAATCTGATCATAAGACGATCACTTTATCCCTTGGACTATGTGAACTTGAAGACTAGAGCCTTTGGAAAATGCAACAACAATTTCGCAAGAGTTCTTGATCTCTGTGTGTGCCTCCTTTAACAATCATTGGAAACTCTATTTATAGAGTTCAGGAAATAACTATTTTAGCAGTTATTCTGATGTGCACGAGTCTGGATTATGCCACATTGGGTTGCGCCAACCTCCTGTTGTGCCAACTTTCATTTAGTTATCAGTCGTATACTAATTGTATTTAGACGTGTGACATCATGTGATTGAGATGCGCATGATCATGTACAGGATAGTAAATACGTCTTGAGAGATTAGTGGCATGTGCGCCACGTCATCCTGTTTTGGAAATAAAAATTGTCTTAACTTTCTCAGGTTGCACGAGCTTCAGTCAGTACAAGTTAAACTGTGCCTGATTGGGTTACGCCTAGACATGTAGCAGCTTTTGAGAAGAAGTCATTCAGATTGCGCCTAAACGCAACTAAGAATCTTGTCTGGATTGCGCCTAGGCGCAACTCATCAGATGTGTAGGACAGCTGTCAGTCCAATCTCCTCGAGCGGCACAATTCGAGGGATTCAAAGAGATTTTCCTCGTTCACTGTGTTGTCAGTTGTCAGTGCTATCAGGTAATGATGACTGTTAAATGTCAGACGCCACGTAGATTTTGGCACAATGTGACTGGGCACAGTCTGATATATGGCACAACCTGATCAGTGGTGCAGTTTGATCTCTGAGCTTCATATCAGTGGAACAGCTTGATTTTTGGGGCGCAACTTGTTCACTGAGTAGTAGATACATGGCACAACTTGATTTTTAGGCTCTACAAGTCCTCCTTCAAAGTTTTCAAAACTTAAAAACATTTCAAAGTTTTGAAATACTTTGAATTTATAAAAGTTTTGACTGAGTTAAGTTGCACCAGTCAATGCTCAGTTATCATAATTTAAATTTCTTTCTCGAAAAATAGTCAATCTCCTCTTCGTCTTTTCGAGTTTCATTGATGATTTTTTCAGTTTCCGATGAGGAATCTGAAGAGTCAATTTGGTGATATATATGTAGGGGTTGATCTTCATGCTTTATTCTTCTCTTCTGTAATTTTGATGGCATCTAAGAAGGAGATAGAGGCCAATGATGTTACCAAAATCAGATCTCCTGAAGCGAAACCCGATGTCATGCCTTTGACTTATTTGTTGGAAGCTGACCCGACACTGAGGGCGGCGAACTTTCTAGACTGCTTCGGGTTAAACCAAACCGTCTTTAATCGCTCGAGTGGTGAGCCATCCTCTGAAGAGCGTGGCAATTCGGAGGGATTCCATAATCTGATGCGTCGCTCGGGAATCCACAACATGAAAGAATTGGACGCCGTCCTTCGTCAGACCGATGAGGACAAGAAAAAGGAATAATGTTTAAGCATGACAACCTTTTATTCTCTTTTTCTGTGTCCTTGTCTGTAGGGGTCCACCCATCTTTTATGCAATAAAATCTAAAATTTCTGATATATTGTGTGGCTGTGATTTCAAATGGCGCATGTAGATGCGTTCCTTTGGCTAATTTAATGCTTACTGTTTCGTTGAGGGACACATAGCAGTCATCACATGGCTTCAACCGCCTATTGTTTAGTTCTTTTCCAATAATAGGCTCCTAGAATGAAATGCCTCTTTCATTTTTAACACTTTTAAAAGGACAACCTGAAATGAAAGAGCCATTCATACTTTCTCAAATAAAATGGCTTCTCACAAGGTCTTACTATTCATAAGTTCACTTGCGCCACTTCGTCCCAGTGTTATTCATTTGCATGTTGTGCCTTCAAAAATTGGTAAGTCTCAACAAAGGACCAATGGTATGAGCATTTTTCTTTTATGCCACTTTTGAAGATAAGTACTGACTTACATGTTGTAGACGCTGTTGATATGCGCTATCTATTACTGAGAATAGGCGCACACTGTGGTTCAGTGCTTAGCTTAAATCAGAGGTGCGTACTGCTGATATGCGCCTGTTTGATCGACACGCACTGTTTGAGATGCGCCTATTGACCAGTGCACACTGTTGAGGTGCACTTGGGCTTCTGAAAATAGGCGCACATTGTTGATGCGTGTATGTACTTCTGAGAATATGCGCACATTGCTGATGTGTACGTCTGTGCTTCTGAGAATAGGCGACATTGCTAATAGGTGCCTGTTGATCAGCACACTATCGATGCGCGTACAGTTTTGATAGATTTTACTGACTTTTCTTTTCTTTGTTCATATTTGCAGAAGTTTTGTTAACAAGTTTCTTCAAAACTGGCATTGGCGATTTGGATGCTACGAAGATCATTCTTCTGACACCCACATCAGACAGCTCATGTGATTCTGACACTCAGATCAGACAGCTCAGGACTCTCTGTATTCCCGAAGGGTCTTTCTCAGATGGTAGGAAGAGCCTTTATGCATGAGAGTTGGATGGTGGAGAGACAGAATTAGGAATCGTATCACAAGAGTGATCTTATTTCTAGTTCTCCTGGCGGGCTGTCTTCTCTCCACCAGTTGTATTGACAGCAGCTCATCTTTGAGCTGCTGTACTCTGTGGTTCTCCTCTCGTATTTCTGAGAGAGAAGACCAGAGTTGATTCCATTGTCTTGCTTGTTGCTTCAGATCGAGACGACAAGGAACTCGTACCAACAAATAAGAAGATCCAAAAGATATAATAGACCTTCATGTTATATTTAGAATAAAAATCCGAGATGTAATAGATTTCCATTAAGATGTATCTTTGTTTTTAAAGAAGGAATAAATAATGATTTTCTCTTCTTTATGATTTGATTTTGATGTGGTAATAATGAAAATAGAATTAAGGCAAAATGTGGAGGTGACAAGTTGCTTGTGTAAATAAACAGAATTCAGAAGCATGGAGAATGTGAACTTTCGTTATGGAAACTGAACAGTCACTTCGATTTTCGAGAAAAGGACACTGAATGAATGAACAGTTACTTCAACTCTCGAGGAAGAGAATAAATGAATGAACAATCACGTCAGTTTTGAAGAAAGGACAATGAATGATCAATTATAAATGAACGAACAGTTATAAATGAATAAACAGTTATAAATGAACGAACAGTTGGGCTTCTTTCAAAAAGTCGCATCGGTTCTCGATGTTGACTATCTAGTTGTTCTGTTTATAAATAGAACAAAACTTTCGTAGGTATTGTCACTTTCTTTCTTTTCTGTATAAAATGTCCTCCAAAGATTTGCTCATCCCGAAGCTTGAAGGAAAGTCTGAGACACCACCTGTTGAGCCTTCAGTACTTCCTCAGAAAGAAAAGGGTGAAGGCTCAACTGCTCCTGCACCAGGAGAGGACTTGATTTCCAAACTAGTGGAGCCTGGGAAGTCTGCCGAAGAAGAGGCATTGGGGATGACTGCCTGCAAGTTTTTTGTGAGTTCAGATAATGAGATATTTGAACTATTGGCGAACTATGTATTTAATCATGAAGGATCAGGACCTCCTCCCCGTCCTTAATACTATGTAACTCCATTCTGCTTTTGAATAAAATAAACTTTTATTTACATCATGTCTCTGAAATAAAGTACAATTTGCTTTTATACATAATATTTCTTGAGAAATTTGCTATTGATAGGCATCATAGCAACTCTGCCATCCATATCTGTTAATTGATAGGCTCTGTTTGAGAAAATTTTATTTACCACATACGGCCCTTCCTATTTTGCATTGAACTTGCCTTTGCTCATATGTGTCATAGTCATAGGACGTCTGATTGTAAGAACTAACTCGCCTTCCTGAAATGTTCGCACTCTAACTTTGCGATTGAAAGCTTTTAAAATCTGGGCTTGATAAAGTTCGATGTGCTGTTGAGCTAATAGCTTTTTTTCGTCGAGCGCCTCCAATTCTTAAAGCCAAAGACGATCATTATTTTCTGTAGTAAGCTCGACATTATTGATTCTGTTGTCATCACAGAACCTATTAAACTTTTGGCTGATAAATTGTGGCCCATTATCATGGATAATTCGGCGAGGGATACCAAATCTGTATATCACATGATGTTTGATGAAGTTGATGACACTACTCGTTTTTACTTCAGCCAAAGGTATAGCTTCTGCCCACTTGGAGAAATAATCAGTTATAGCCAAGATGAACCGATGTCCTTTAGATGAAGGAGGATTGATAGGGCCAATTATATCTATGTCCCAAGCTTCAAAAGGCCATGAAGCAGCAGTCGGATGAAGAAATTCTGACGGTTGGTGAATGAAATCGGCATGAATTTGACATGCACGATATTTCCTTGCATAGTCAATAGCATCTGATACCATAGAGGGCCAGTAGTGGCCCATACGTCGAATACGATCCTGTAGTTTAGGACCAGGCTGATGTGCTCCACAAACACCATCATGAGCTTCGCGTAATATCTGCTTTGCTTCATCACCAGCGAGACATCTCAAAAGTAACCCATCAAATGTTCTTCGATAGAGACTTTTAGTAGTATGATTATAGTAGAACCGAAGCGATCGGCGACGGATGCTTGTAGCTTCTTTAGGATCTTCTGGCAAAATGTCATGTACGACAAAATCAATGAAAGGTGCTCTCCAGTCCTCGCTAACGACATTGACTTCAGTTAGATTGCTGAATTCAATGTTGTGGTTGTTTTTAACACAAAATAGTTCTCTATTAGAGATAACAACCATTTGTTGTCGTTTGACTGGAACTGCCAATATTGCAGCTAGGTTAGCTAAGGCATCAGCTTCTTTATTGCATGCGCGACGTACATGTTCGATGAAGAACCCTTTGAACGAAGAAGCTATCCTGGTTGCTGCTTCATTGTATGGTACCAAATCTTGATGTCGGACTTCATATATGCCTCTAAACTGATTAACAATCAGCTTAGAATCGCCATATACTTCGAGATATTCAATATCGAGTTGTTTAGCCAATTGCAGTCCAATAAGCAAGGCATTATATTCTGCCACATTGTTAGAGCACGACTCGTCTAAAGAATAAGCCCTTTGAATAGCTAATCCATCGGATGAAACGAGAACAATTCCCACTCCAACAACAAGGGTACCTCCAGGTCCAATTCTAGAAGCTCCATCAAAGAACAACCTCCAGGTAGGAAATTCTTCTGAGATCATATTTGATTCCAATGTTTCGTCCGGAATCTCATCATAGAGTTTAGATGTTTCAGGGACAGGATGAGCTGCTAAGAAGTCAGCAAGTGCTTGGCCTTTCACAGACTTTTGAGAAACATAAACCATATCATATTGTATTAATAATATGGCCCATGTGGCAAGCATAGAATTGAGTGTACTTGGCTTCTTTATTAAGACTCGAAGAGGATTGACCCGGGATATGACATGAATAGTTTGGCCTATGATGTAATGTCTTGTCTTCTGTACGGCAAACATTAAGGCTAAACATTCTTTCTCCACCGGACTATAACGATGTTCAGCTCCAATCATCGTTCGACTAAGGTAATAGATGGCTTGTTCATGACCTTCCTTGTTCTTCTAAGCCAGCAAAGCTCCCAATGAATGGTCCATTGCCTGGATATACATTAAGAAGGGTATTCCTGAGATCGGTAGTACAAGAACCGGTGGACTCATTAAATACCGCTTTATGTCATCAAATGCTCGTTGACATTCTTTCGTCCAAACGAAAGATACACCTTTCTTCATTAACTGAGTAAATGGTCTGCAACATCCAGATAAATTTGAAATAAATCGCCTGATGTACGCAAGTCGACCTTGGAATCCTCATAGCTCTTTTAGGTTGCGTGGAGGACGCATCTCTTGAATGGCTTTGATCTTCTCGGGATCAACATGTATATCCTTAGAGGTAATGACGAAGCCGAGAAATTTTCCACTAGAGACACCCAAGAAAGACTTGGTGGGGTTTATTTTTAGTTGATGTTGGCGTATCAGATTGAAGATAGTTCTTAAATCTTGAATGTGATCTTCCTTTAGACGACTTTTGAACAATATCGTCAACATAGCATTCGACAGTCTTTCGCAGATGGTCTCGAAAGATAGTACTCATATCCTGCTGGTAAGTTGCACCTGCGTTCTTAAGACCAAACGGTATGACTGTATAACAGTACACTCCATGAGGAGTACGAAATGAAGTATGTTTTTCATCTTCAGGATTCATCCGGATTTGATTATATCCAGAAAACTCATCCATAAAAGAAATTCGTTCGAATCCACATGTATTGTCGATCATGACGTCAGTAATTGGGAGAGGGAATTCGTCTTTAGGGCAAGCATCATTGAGATCCCAAAAGTCTATACAAACTCGAACCTTTCCGGTTTTCTTCAAGACTGGAAAAACGTTGGCTACCCAGTCAGGATGCTGTTATTCTCTGATAAAACCGCAAGCTATAAGCTTTTTGACTTCATCATTAATTGCATCCATCATTTCAGGCTTGAATCACCATTGTTGTTGTTTGACCGACCGGGCATATCATCATAACTCCAGGCGAAGACATCAATATATTCACGAATAAGGTGGATTAATTCTTGTTTATCATCCTTTGAAAGATTTTTGCTAATGAAGATTGGTCGTGATATGCCCTTCTCTCCAATATCGATTTGGACTAGTTGATCCTCAGTAGGTGGCTCTCGTTGTTCAAAACGAAGTTCCCACTGATTGTCCATCCTTTGTGCCCAAGGATCCATTTCAGGAGCTTCCTCAATGTCATCTTCGTCATCTTTCGAAAATTCGACAGACACCATGTTAGATGATACTATCACCCTATGAACATGACTAATACTGGTATCAGAATCCCATGAGATAGAATCAGAAGAGTTAGATCGTTCTTCTTTATCAGATTCGGAAGGTTCCGGAGTTGGAAGTAGTGAAGCATAACCTAGTCCCCGTTTCGTTTTACTGTGGTATTATTGTAATTTTTCTTTTGGAACAGCAATACGAAGAGGAGTTCGCCTCCCTTTACCATTATTGAGGCCTGTTCTGAAATTATAGCCTATTTTACGGATGATTGCTTTAGATCGTAGACTATAGCGGCGTAATTGTAGCCTTCATGTATCATCTCTATTATCGTTATAGAGCATGATTTTTGGTTCCTCTTTTGTTGAAGAATATAGGCTTTTCATCTTTCTTTCGAGACTGTACTAAGAAGTACGACTCTTGTATTAAATCCAGTGATACCATATTTCGTAGAGATGATACGACTTCTATTGTAAGTGGTTTAAAGCTATCTAGCATATCCAAATAACATTGAGTATAATAAGAGACATTAGTATACTGCAAAGGAGATGCTTTATTGATTTTTATACCATTATTTACAACAGGAACTTTAGCCTTATTAGGCTTAGTCAGATTGATGAAAAGAGAGGGAGAAGAAGAACGAGAAGGAGGAGGGGGCTTCTAACGACGAAGGTCGATTACAAGCGGCTCAGAAGAGGTGAGCACCTTTTGTTCCTGACTATCACCCTTAGGCTGCTTCTCATGGAAAGGAAGATAGATAGTCAGTGGTTTGGAAGACTGAGGACAGGAGGTACGTCCTTTGACCGGGATTACCAGAGTATCATTCGACACACTTTTTTGTTCTTCATCTGTGTCCATTGCTAGTACCACCTTCATGAATTCCTTCTTGTACATGCGAGAAATGTTGCAGTATACTTCAACTTCTTTGAAAGAATTCAGATCTGCAACCTCCTTTTGGACTTCTCCATTACCATCCACATATTTGAAACATTGGTAGAGAGTAGAAGGTACAATATTGTGTTCATGGAGGAATGGCCTTCCTAACAAAGCATTGTATGAGCCATGATTGTCGATAAAATAGAAAGTTACCTTTGTACGAAGATTGCCAATTTGAAGTTTTGGGCGTATCTTCCCCAAAGGTTCACTTCTTCCTTGATTGATCCCCAAGATGGTAGTGATAGTTGTAGAAAGGTTATATACTGGGAACTTCAAAGCATCCAGCAAAGACTTCGACATGATACTAAGTGCGAACCCTGGGTCAATCAAAATACGATTGACTTTCATAGTTTCCACATACCCCGTGAAATAGAGAGGACGATCATGACGATTGTCTTTTAATAACATGTCATCTTGTGTAAAAGTAATGTTGGATATTAATTCAAATACACTATGATAATGTGCTACAGCTGACTGGCTCCTTTTCAGGCTTCTTAAGAAGAGTAAGACTAGCGTCAGCCTGAATCAAGGCTTCACTTAATGTCTCTCGAGTTTCTTTTGAGAGACGTAAGAGTTCAAAGATTGACAATCTTATTGGAGTATTGGCCAATTGAGCCAATATGTTCAAAGTTATATGGCTTTTCAAGTCTAAGAGACGAGGACTTTTTCAATGCTTTATCAAAACGAACAGGCTGCTTTCCCTTGTCTGCTGATGTCGGTTTAGGAGGAGATGGTTCAAACACTGGCATGGATGTAGATGGTATATTCTCAGCAGGAGAAGATGATGTAGGAAGAACATAGGAGATAAGACAGGCTTATTTTGATTTTTGGGATATTTCCGAAGATAAGGTTTCCCAGATCTAGTGCCAATTAGAATTTCTTCTTCTGTTAGTGGTTCAAAGGATACCATGTTACAGTTCTTAGATTTGGATTTGGAGTGCTTCTTTTGCTTAGAAGAGGAAGGCATTTCAAAATCTGCTACCAGATCTGGATGAATCCACATGATCTCTCCTCTGTCAGTCGATAGTGGAACAAGACCTTCATTTTGAGGAGGTGGGAGATTCACGATCTCAAGAGTAGTCCTTGGAATGGGGACAACACCATCTTGTACAAGTTATGGTAGAAAATCACCAAATTACAGAGAAACCACATTAGCAGTCATCGTCTTCTCGTCCTGCTGCAGGGTAATTGCTCTAGAGTTGACCAACTCCTGGATTTTGCCATTGAGTACGTAACATGCTCTGGTTGGATGCTCTATAAATCTGTGATAAACATAATATTTAGGGTGATCGGTTTTACCCACTTCTTCTGGCCATTTTTTCCTCTGGCAGCTGAAGCTTATTGCTTTTGATCAAGCAATCAAAGATGCTCAAAGTATCATCTTCATCGAAAGAATACTCTTCTTTTGGACGAGGTGTCTTCTGCGGTGGTACTGATGGAGTAGATGTTGTCTGAGTAACATTGACAGCCAAAGATTCCTTGCCTTTGAGATTGATGGCCAGTGTTTCTTTACCCTTGCGGTTATTCTGACGATTATTACCCCCGGGTGTAAAATGTTCGTCTTGGTTAGGATGAGTCATCTGAACTCCTAACTGTTTGAACTTTTCGGTACTGACCTCTGCCGCCTTGGCATTCACAATGAAAGAAGGCCAATCCTGGAATTATGTAGATCCTGTCCACATACTGATAATAGACAACAAGTTTGATTTACAAGTGTCTATTGTTACAGCAGATGGAGTTCCTAAAAGAATATTGAGTGTCTCTCGGCAGAATCTTTCAATGAAACTCTTCGTAGATTCATTGTACCTTTGTTTAATCTTAATGAGGACAGACATTGTCATGTCGTTGACTTCCTTATAAAACTGTTCCAAGAACATTTGCTTGAAACCAGCAAAAGAAGTTATGCAGTCATCAAGCAAACTACGATTCCAGTCGTATGCTGCACCAGCTAAACAACCGACGAACACTCTGGTAAGGAGAGCATCATTTGGCTGTAATTGGTCAGTCATCACCTCAAAGTGATTGATGTACTGACTTGGAGAAGTGCTGCCATCAAACAACATAATGGTCGAAAGCTTGTATTTAGGAGGGAATGGAACCTCCTTCCACTCTGTAGGATATGGTTACTTTATGCCCAATCTTTGTAGACCATCTTTTTGCTTGAAGGTCTCAAACTGAGTGTGTAAGAGTTTCACAGCCTCATTAGCATCCCCTAATGTTTGGGAATTAGTGGACTGGTTAGAAGTGTTAGGAGAAGGAACAACGTGGTAATTACCACCCCCAGCACCAGACTGACTGGGATCAGCTTGAATTGGCACAGAAGCAACCTGAGGAGGTGGTACCCCCAGACTAACAGGTACAAAAGATGTTATAAGCTCAGGATTTGTAGCAGAGTTTACAATCGGTGGCACTGTATGTTGAGCCACGATTATAGTGTGCATACTTGCAACCATTTCTGCCATGGTCTTCAATTTGTCTTCTAATGCAACAATTCGTTACTCCTGACTGGTTGAAGTAGAGGCATCTTGATCTTCCGTAATGGTATATGCCATCACTTCTCTTGCTACTATTGATGAGATAGTTTATTTAGAACTTTCACTATCTGCATCAAACTCTGAAAAAGAGTCATCTCCTACATGAGCGATGGGGAGATCTTCTTGATTAAAGACACCTTTGGTTCAAATGTCGATTTCTCGATCTAGTGTATTGAAAGACACCTTCACTGGATGCATGAATCTGATCCAAGTATTGCTGACTGGGATTACGGGATACATTACGTCTTGGACGTTTTCCACCACCAGTACCTTGAGAAGTCATATTTACAGAAGCATATAATTGCTTGTCTTCATATTCTATTATATGTTCGGGAGTTGAAGCATAGTTCAGACGATCGAAGATAGATCGATGAGCTGATTGGCAGTAACAGTTGATGACGACTTCATGAAGGTAGTGGCGATCTAAAGAGTGATTTGGAGGTGAGGGAGACATCCCTGCAATTTCTCGTCTTTGTGTAAGACGTTCCCGGAGATCAGTTACCACTACAGGATGAGAAGAAGTCGGAGGAACATATTCCTTAATGATGTTAGGAACATGTCTCCTATTCTTCAGATGTTTAGTTCCCTAAGTGTGCAAAGATGTACTCAACTCATTAGCATAAGTGGTTGGGTCCTTCTTTTCAAACTTTGGCTTCTGGTACAGATTGGCCTTTGGCATAGGGTTCTTACGTTTCACCAAAGTTGATATTGGTTGACGCCTATTGAGATAAGCGCGTAAATCAGAAAATTCTGCTCCAGGTGTCTCTGTTTGTGATACCCTCAATTTTCTTTGCTTAGATCTTGAAATTTGTAAGGTGGAAAGATCTTGACCAGACCCCATAGGGGTAGGCAAGATGCCTCTTTGATCAGTATTCTTTCCGATATCAGAGATCCGAAGACCTCTGTTTAAAGAAATAGAATCTAATGTGTCTTCCTCTGGGTCATAGACCAGAAAAGTTTAAGAAAAGAGCAAAGGGTGCTTTCCTTTATTTTGTAGAGGGTTAGCTAAGAAGCGTTCCCCTCTGTTCTATTATGTGACCACTTTAGGCACAGGTTGCACCAGTTGAGGAAATGTCAAAGGACTCTTCCCTTTGTTTTGTCTAGTATTGGCACTAGAACATTGTTTCTCCAAGTTCAGAACTGGAGAATTGAAAAAGGGAATAGCCAAAAGACTGGTTCCCTTGGGTTGCGCCAGAGCAACAGACTGCGCCTGAGTCACTGATTGCTTGGGTTGCGCCATAGCACTACGGGCTACTGGTTGCACCCTAGCCATATAGGCTACTGGTTGTGCCTTGGCAGCAATATGGGTAGATTGTGCCTCAGCAACAGCCTGAACTGACTGTGCCTTGGCAGTAAAGAGAGTAGTGGACTGCACACGGGCAGCAGGAAGAGTGGACTATGCACGGGCAGCAGGATGAATGGGTTGCACCCTGGCAACAGAAATAGGCTGTACCTGAGCCACTGAGGCCGATTGCGCCTTAGCCACTGAGCACTCAAGTTGCGCCTGGGCAACAGCAACTGCAGGAGACTTAGGAGTCCACACAGTCCTGTTCTTGATGATAGCCACAGTATGCTTGTTGCTCTTGGTGTTAATCATATCCTCGTAGGCTGTCTGGTTGACTTGAACAACCAGAGTGTTCTGCGCCTTGCCGATCGACGCAGTATCATATTGAGTTGTTACCTTCTCGTCGGAGGAGAAAGTCGTCCCCAGCAGAGTCGCCATTTTGTTTGCAAAAACAAAAAGTTGTTCTATTACAAACTTTTAAAAAAGAGTACAAGAGTACAATTTGAATTCTGGGGAAGTACAACTGTAGAAATCTGATCAGAAGACGATCACTTTATCCCTTGGACTATGTGAACTTGAAGAATAGAGCCTCTGAAGAATATAGCAGCAATTTTTGCAAGAGTTCTTGATCTCTCTGTGTTATCCTTTAACAATGATTGGAAACTCTATTTATAGAGTTCGAAAAATAACTGTTTTAGCAGTTATTTTGATGTGCGCGAGGCTGGATTGTGCCACATTAGGTTGTGCCAACCTCACGTTGTGCCAATTTTTATTCAGGTAATCAATCGTGTACTAATTGTATTTAAACGCGTGGCATCATGTGATTGAGATGCACGTGGTCGTGTAGAGAATAGTAGACATGTCTTGAGAGATTAGTGGCATGTGCGCCGCGTCATCCTATTTTGAAAATGAAAAATTGTCTCAACTTTATCAGGTTGTGCGAGCTTCAGTTAACAAATTGAATTGCGCCTGATTGGACTGCGCCTAGACATGTGGCAGCTTTTGAGAAGAAGTCGTTCAGATTGCGCCTAGGCGCAATTAAGAAACTTGTCTGGATTGTGCCTAGGCGCAACTCATCAGATGTACAGGATAGTTGTCAGTCCAATCTCCTCGAGCGGCACAATTCGAAGGATTCGAAGAGATTTTCTTCGTTCACTGTGTTGTCAGTTGTCAGTGCTGTCAGGTAATGATGGCCATTAAATGTCAGATACTACGTAGATTTTAGCGCAATGTTACTGGACGCAGTCTGATATATGGTGCAACCTGATCAGTGGCGCAGTTTGATCTCTGAGCTTCATATCAGTGGCACAGCTTGATTTTTGGGGTGTAACTTGATCACTGAGTAGTAGATACATGGCGTAACTTGATTTTTAGGCCCTACACCCCCCTCCCTTTGGTTCGTTTTAAGTTAGGGCACAGTCTTTAGCGACAGATTAGCGACGGATATATCCGTCGCCAAGCCGTCGCTACACTCCCGTTAGTTTGTCGACGGATAATTCGTCACTATGTGGTCGCCAAATTTTACACCAATTTTTTCAACATTTTTTCGCCAATTATTGACAACTGGGTGGCGACGTAGCGACGGCTTTTTGTCCGTCGCTATATTTTCGACGATATAGCGACGGATTTGCGACCGAGTTTTACCCTTAAAATTGAAAAAATTAGTGGCTGTAATTCGACGACAAACCGTCGCCATTTAGTCGGGTGTCCGTCGCTATTAGCGACAGAATACATCTGTCGCTAAATAGCCGTCGCTATTTTACTGTATTTTGGTAGTGTAGTCCAGACTCGAATACACTTGCTCGATGTTAATTCATTATAGCACAAGCTTTAGCCGAGTGCTTGCAGCTCCTTACAACACGAGTTTTCGTCTAAAGGACTCGCAACTTCAACTTAGGCAAACTTTTAAAAACTGGAACGTTTTCGGAGAGCCTTCTTTACAACTCGAACTACCAAACTGTATATTGAAACGAAATGGCACTTGGCTTGGCTAGGAGTCGTTAAAGGCTAGATATGAAAGTGAATAGCTCTGGAATATTTTTAAATAGAGAGAGAAGAGATGAATGAATGAATGAATGATTTGGAATGGAAAGTTCTTATCTATTTGTAGCATTTTTGGGGCAGAACTCGGCATGAGTTCGGGTCCATAAATTTCGTAATTTGAAAAAGTAGTTACAGATATTCAGGAGGACCAAAATGTTCTGGAAACATACTAACAAAACTTGGGCAGAGTTCAGGTCGGGCCGAACTCGGGTAGAGTTCTCAAATGAATATCTGCTCAAACTTGTATAGGCTTTTTATATAGAAATTTGATATAGGATTGGGTATAGGTTTAGTATAGAATATGGGGTATATATGTAGGCTTATTTTGGATTGTGGAGTTCAGTAGGATGTCAATTGCCAATCCGATCAACCTCACATTTTTCTAGACTCAATAAAAGAAAAAATACATAATAAAATATAAAACAATTGTTCATCTGCGTATGTAGTTTTTGTATGAAGACGACAAAAAGTAGCTTGTTGGAAGTAGACATTATGTTCTTGTACCCGTAATGTATTATTTGTGTATCAACAAAAGTTTATATTGATTATCAAAATTAGGTGTGACTATGACCAATGGGCCAACATACATGTCCAACATGGTAAACATTAACAATACGATAAACAGTAAACATGATAAACGAAAAGTAAGACATGAACATGTACATATACTTTGATGATTCTAACTCTCGTATACAAACAGTAATCATGATGAATCTAGAACGACGACAACAAGAAGTATTAGTAAAAAGATGATATAAAGATATATGTAGTATAAAATAAAGGTAATATAATGTCATAATGAAACTTTTCTCAGTTAATTTGGAGTAGATGAGGGAGACACGATCATGTTGGCACATAATAGTTTCAGGTGAGACACTTCACAAGATGACCTCTAATGATGGAATAGACTATTCCATGGAGTCCATAATAGTCCAATTAGCTAGGGTCGATATAAAAAAGTCTAGATTTGCAAGGAAGATATGAAGAATTGGATCAATCATGGAAAATATTAGATTCAAAAAAATTGGTATAAATAAATATTTATAACTTTTTAGAAAATATTTATAATACTTGAAAATTATATTCTATTAGTTAAAATACCTTTAGATAAATATTTTGAAAATCTAAGAAATCATTTTACGACTAAAACCTAATTTTGTCAAACTATAATTTTAGGTCAAAAACTATATTAAAAATACCATATAAATAATATCATAAATATATTTTAAGCTTCTAAATCCAAATTTGAAATTATATGCAGGGCCAAGCCCAAAAACTATATTTTTGTCAAACAAATAAATTTTTATATAATTCTCAAAATAAATAATAAAAATAACATTAGTAGTAGTAATAATACTAGTAATAATACTTGATAATACTAATACTGAATACAATACATAAATATACAATAAATACTATAATTTTAAAATATTAACAATTATCACTGTTACTATTCCTCTTCTTTGCTCGCAGTTCTCGAGACTTGGGAGAGAAAAATGAGTGAGAGGAAGGGAAGACTCCAGAAAAACCTAAGAAAAGGAAAAGAGGAGGAAGTGTTTGCAAAAAACAAAAGTTTTCCAAGAAAACTAAGTTACAAACAAAGAAAAATATTACAAGAGTACAATTTGATTTTAGAGAAGTACAACTGTAGGAATCTGATCAGAGGATGATCACTTTATCCCTTGGACTATGCGATGTCGAAGAAGAGAAGCTCTGAAATGTGCTGTAGCAATTTGGTCAGGAGATTATGATCATTAGTGATCCTTGTGAAGTGATTTTGAACTCTATTTATAGAGTTTTAAGATAATTGTCAGACAGTTACACTGATTGGCGCACAGTACAATTGCGTGCCATCACCCATTTACGCAAACGGTTGGCTTAACTGCATGAGACACATGGCATTCTGTGAGAAAAGTGCACTTGGTCATGGGCAGAATTACGTGCACGTTCTTCAAGATTAGTAGAATGCTCGCCACGTCATCTAACTGCTTCTAGATGATTGCTGATTGATTGGCGCTAATTTGATGAGTGGCACGAATTGTTGATTGGTGCCGTTTGCTTAAAACATTGAATATGTGGGGATTAATTACCTCGCGCCAAATGGTGAATGGCATAGGGTAACTGACAAACATCATTTATGATGGGTCTGACACAATCTTCTCGAGCGTCAAGCGCTCGAGATTCGAAAGGATTTTCCTCAACTAACGTGCTGTCAGTCATTATGACAGACGCCTCAGCTTCTCGAGGAAGCTTGCATGTGGCAGCCCGCTCGATTTGATTGTGGCATAAATTGATGTCGGGGCGCCATTTGATAATTTATTCTCAGCGCCATCTGTGAATGGTGCGATGTAGTCTCTTGATCTTTTTTAAGCTTCTAAAAGAACCCCTTCAAAGTTTTCAAATTTCAAAAATTTTGAAATTTGAAATACTTTGAATAAGAAATGGCCTTGCACGTTTGGCGTGCCACATAATCTTAATCGACTACGGATTTCACGCACAATTTGCACAGCTATTATGCCTAAGTTTTGGCTATAAATATCATTGATGAGAGTTTAAAAAAGCTTTTTACTTGAAAACTTCTCTTCCGAGCTCTTCATCTTCTCCTTCTCGACTTTCCAAGTTCTCCAATCATCGACAATGGCACCAAAAAGATCTGCCACGGACAAAGACAAGGGAGTCACTGGAGCTCCCTCATGCTTGTCGCCGTTGAGGGTGCCATATTATATGCCACCGTCGGCGAGAGCCAAGGAAGCAAACCCCTCTCTCGAAGGTTATTGCATCTGGGAAAGATGAACAGTGTACTTAACGCTATAAAAAGCCAGCATCAACCACCTCTTTCAGAGTGCTGGTTGGCGCTGCACAATTTTCCAAATAGCATCATCACTTTCAGAGTGTTGGCTAAAACATATCGCGCACCCTTTGTTTATACAAGTTGTGCTGCGCATAAAAATCTTGCATGCACAAAAATAATAACTGTCAGAACACATGCACGAAATTTGAAAATTTCTCTGCTGGACGCGCAATTTTGGAGAACTAACATACTTTATGCGCAAAAAACAAGAAGGCTTCATAGTGTATGCACCAACTAGAGGACTGTCATGTTGCATGCGCCATTCAGGGAATTGCCATACTGTATGTGCCATTTAGAGACCATTACACTGCATGCACAATTTAGAGAATTGCCATACTATATGTGCCATTTAGAGACAATCATACTGCATACGCAATTTAGAGAATTGCCATACTATATGCGCCATTTAGAGACTGTCATACTGTATACATAATTTAGAGAATTGCCATACTATATGCTCCATTTAGAGACTGTGTAACATCCAGTTTTCCAGATGAGGGTAATTTTGAAATTTTGTAATTATAATTATTATTTATTTATATTTAATTCATATTATGATTCTTGGTGATTTTTTTTAATCTTTTTAAACTATTTAAAATCATGACTTGTGATTAGGGTATTTCATTTATCATTTCTAGTTTGAGGGTATTTTTGTCATTTTTTGGGTTATTTGAATTTATTATAATTTATTTGAATTTATGGGAATTTTTGAAATTTATTTTGGAATTGTTTGAGTGAGGGTTGACTAGGTTGACTTTGACTAGCAATGACCATGGTAGACTAACCTAGGAGCTAACCCTAGTTGAGTTTGGACTTGGTTAGGTTATGCAACCCTAGTTAGACTAGAGTTGACCCATGGTATGGTTATTTGACTTAAGTTAGATCATTTAAGTCATAAGCCATGACTTGTGATTAAACATTAAATCAATAACTAGCCATAGAGGCCCAAAGCCCATTAACTAGTGCCTAACCCTAACCCTAACTTTATTGTCCAGCCATTACACCCATTGGGAACCCCTCCTATAAGTATTCTCTTCCATTTAGGGCTAGCCTCATTAGGAAAGAGCAAGTTTAGAAAGAGGTATTTTCCCAACTTCAAAAATCCCTAAAAAATCTATTTTATCTCCTTTTTAATCCAAACAAATTGCAATAGGTTCTAATTGATGTTTTCTTGCTGTTGGAATTTGTTATTCTCAGTTTTCTACCAATTTGACGGAGTTTGGTGGCTTTTGGGAATCCGTATTCAAAGGGTTTTTGTGTTGGAGAACACCATAGGTAAAATCCTAATCCACCTATTAAAATTTGGTTTTAATTGTATGGATGCCTAGCCCTAAGTATCCTGACCTTGTAGGAATAGGTTTTGTAGAATTTCGTATCCTGTACGTGTCCGTATCGGACACGTATCAGTGATACGTGTAGGTGTTTGACGAAATGCCTCAATGGGCATTTCGTTTTGTTTTTGTAAAACTAATTGAATGGAAAATTGTTTTTAAGTGTCGTTTACATGTTTCTATTGATCTGAGTCAGTATCGTGTTCGTGTCGTGTCGCTATGACACTCGTGCACGCGTTCTTGGACACGCACGCGCGGCCCAGGCGAATCCTCTGCCACTCGGGGCTCCTGCAGGACACGACACGCCATTGTTGGACACAAAATTTTGTGGACTCGAGCGGGCATGCACTGAAATCATGCCCCCAAAATTTCATCGAGTCTCGTGCACTGGTTAGGAAGAAATCGATCGCGCACCGTTTTACCACTGTTCTGCACTGCTGTTTAGAGCCACTGACACGGCTTTATAATTCGGACACGCGACACTTTGGACGTGATACAGGTGCTTAGACACGTGCACCTAGACCTAACCTAGGTGTGGACACAACCACGTGTCCCAGTTCGTGTCGTGTCGAGTGCACGACACGCGTATACCTATGCACGACGCAGTGCCTAATTGTTGTGTCTGTGTGCACTGATGGGTTTTTTATTTCAATTGGACACGTTTGTGTCCTCTTTCTGGGACACAAACATATCATAAGACACGTGCACATGTTCTAAGTATTTTACCAACCATTAGTTTGGTATTTTAGTTTAATTTGATGTTTTATTTCCTTTTTCCCAAAAATCCGATACACACTATGTTATCAGTTTCCAGTTTTTTTTTCATTTGAGTTTTATCATCCTTTTTGATTAACCTAAATGTTGTTAATTACATGTCTAAATCCCTAATATTGGTTACCTATATATAATCTACATATATGCTAATTTTTGGGTGTTATTGGTGGTATGTTTATTCGATTTGGGGAATACGAAAACTGTCAATGAATTGATATTATGTTTTCACAAAACCTGAGATTGAATGGGGGTTCTAAAACTGATTTCCTGTTGCACAAACCTGAGTAGTGTAGGTTTTATGAACTGAAATCCTTCCTATTAATTGAGTCGTTTTGATACTGAAATCTGAGATGGGGGTTTAATGTATTGATTTCCTTTCTTTTCCTTCTAGAATTGATATTAAAAATCTAAGTTTGTTAAGTAAAAACTGTTAAGGTTCCTTTCCTCTTTTTTCTGAAAATCTGAGAACTTATTCACATTTGATTTCTTTACTGTTTTCCAATTTCTGAATCACACACATTCATGAACACCAACACACACACACACACTTTCCTCTTACACACACACTCATAATCCTGTACACACACTTGGTGTTCCTACCTCTCACATTCACACCCACACACACACCCTAGCCTTACTATCACACAGGGACAGTCACTCTCTCACTCTTTCACACACTCACTCTCTCTATATTTCCCTATTTTCCTAATGTAGGTACTAGTGTATATATATATGTATATATACACATTTAGATATCACATATATGTGTATGTGTGTTTACTATATATATAAAATATATATATATATCTGTTATGTATTAGGTTATGTAAACATATCAAGAGTGTATCATGTTTAGGTATATATATTGTCATGTGTTATGGTTGGCCAATAGGCATGATACAGCCTATGGCCTGTGTGTGCCTGTTTGACTAGTGAGCCGAGATTGGGCTTGTACAGCTTTGTTAGACCTAGAATAGACTTGCTAGACTAGTGTAGACTTGTTAGACCTAGTTTGACTTCTAGGGTTGACCAGAGTTGACCAAGAGTTGACTTTGGCCTAGATTGACCTAGATTCATGGAGAATGCATTACAGTGTTTCATTTTACCATTCTGGACTTGTTGTGACTTGTGTTGTTCTAAATAGGAGCCAGACACCACTCCTCAGACAGTACTTTTTAGTTAGACACTAAGATACCAGGCGAGTACATTCTCTGATCATTTTATATCCTGCTTAGAATTATTTTCCTGCATTAAATTACTTTACTTGATACTGTCACGTTGGTCACACGGATTAGTACTATATGGATCCCTTCTTGAGATGTTATCCCTTTAGGGAGCATCGGGTACTACATGTTCTGTGCGTTTCACTTACATGGCGTATCACTATGCTTCGTTGGTTCATTGACCACTTGTGACATATACTCTTATGATCACAGAGTCTTCTTTGAATCCTTATCCCATATATTGGGTTTCCCAGATCACCCATTTATGGGCCCTCCATGTATCACCCCTTGTGGGCCATTACATGGAATCATAACATAACCTGGTTGGATCCTTGTGTATTGATTGGGGGGTACGGGGGAGTAGAAGTAAACATGTGAATAATATCCAAGTAGTGTAGTTCCCAGAATCACTCCATAGTATAGTTCCCAGAATCTCCTATGCCATTCACATGTTTATATTGTACTCTGACTCACTAGCCACAGTTAGCTCTCTATTTACAGTATATATATATATTTCCATTACAGCTTCCTCTGTTTACATTCCATACTTCATTCAGTTTCCTGTATCTTACTCTACTGCATGTTTATATTTTATAACCTGCTATGAACTATTGAGATGTATTGTGCTCGCTCCTGTCCTGACTGGACCTGTTGAAAATATTACAGAGGACGAGGAGGAGGCTGGTGTGGATACCTATTACGGTGCTACTTTAGATGAGTGCCTGGACCTGGACCAGCAGCAGGTCCCACTAGCTGTGGATGACACACTCTTAGACTAGGATGTTTTCATTTACAGTATTCTATGCATGATTGTACATATTGATACTTGGGATCTGGGATTATGTATTTACCTTAGACACTTAGACTCTCTGTTTGTACTTGGGATTTCCTTTCATTTTAGCAGTTTTATTTATCTATCTATCTGCTATCTTATCATCTGCCTTAGTTGTGATTGAGTTTACTTTCTGCTATATCACCCCCATTCGGGGAGTATAAAATGTTCAGCTTATATTGTTAGATGTTGTGACCTAGGACAACGTTCTGTTGGCCCAATGATTGTATCATATTTTTGAATATGGTTAATATGTTAAGTTTAGCATTTCTTTATCACTAATCTTCATACAATCGCTATAACATTTCTACTTATACTTATATCTTTGGTGATATGTGCCCATTGGTTTACATCTTAGTGATATGAGCTTATCTATCTTAAATTTAATTGGGTTGCCAAAATCAAAACTATGTTTTTGATTGTGGTCATTCAATTAAGTTTAATCATTATGATATCACTAACATTTATGCCATCACCTTAGCACTTATACTTAAACTTTGCATAGTCCTAATGTGCTTTAACTTATCATACTTGCTACTATGTATATTGCTTTGTTCGTCTAACATGTACATGCAGAAAAGCAATAAACAAGATCAATGTGGACATATGCAATGAAGAAATCATGGTGGGCCAAAGTCGACGGATCCCACAAGATTTCTCTGAACCACCCGACGACATCTCTGGAGCCACGCACCGGGGAAAAGCTGCCGCCAAGGAAAAAAGCCAGCACCTATCAAAGGAAGAAGCCAAGCCGTGCCATCATCATTTCAAGACTCTGAAGAAGCCTGCCCCTGTCTAAGTTTATCTGGAGTCTGTAATGAGTCTTAGGAATTATTGTAAACACAAGAAATGGATGGCAAAATCGAAAGCTAGGGCAGAAATAATCCCAGGATCATTTTTGGTGGAAAACGGCATGCCGACGGTATACCGGTGTATACCGACGGTATACCGGTTTTTGTTCACAGAAAGTTTCTGTTTACAAAACCGGCATACCGACGGCATACCGGTCCATACCGACGGTATACCGCTTCCGAAACGTTGAAATTCCAACGGTCGGATTTCCAGCCATTAATGATCCCAACGGCTATATTTCTAGCCGTTGCAATCCAGACCGGTATACCGCCGGTATACCGGATCATACCGGCGGTATACCGGTTCGTGGACTGAAAAGTTGCCTTGAGCTCTTTTCAATGCTTTGGTTATAAATAGCCTTGAACCCCTTCATTCAAGGTTGATGCTTTGAGCCTAAAAATTTCCAAACCACCAAAGCTTATCCACATACAACTCTACAAAGCCTTCATTTGCCATCCACAAATTGTGTTAGAGTTATTGAGTTGAAAAGTGAGATCTTCATCTTATTGTATAAGGAGATCAAAACCTATTGTGATCGGTTGAAGTTGGAGAGTCTTCGTATCCAAACTCTCGGTTGAAGTTGGCGAGTTCTTCGGATCCAAACTCGTGTTGAAGTTGGCGAGTTCTTCGGATCCAAACTCGTGTGTAACTATTTACTCAAATAGTGGATTAAAGCCGGAGAGAGTTCCGGGACTGGAGTGCCTCTTGGGAGGATATCAGGATATATCGGGTGTCGGTATTATGTTTGCTTCTTCTCTTGTACTTATATTTTTAAATTGCCAATTAGCTTGAGCTAAGTGCTTGATTAGTTAGCTTGACCCTATTCACCCCCCTCTAGGGTTCCTACACGTTCTACCGCCGATACTGCGGCGTAGGCTGGACGTACCCACTTCTCGTGCCCTTACTCTAGGGTGCGGGTCGTGACATGTTTTTAGTGGTGGCCCATGCAGGTTAAGTTTATGTAGTGGTATTCGAACTAGAGTATCACTACAGCCTGCAGTAGGATTAGGATTATTTTTGAAGTACTCAATCACATTAGGAAAAACACTTAACTGGATCCCTGCCATCTAAATTTCGATACTTCCTTGAATAACTGTCCTCCCTTGAATTATTATTTCTCTCTCAGTATTGATTCCTTGTTTGATCTGTCTTCAGGATGCTTATGGAGTCACAATCTCTTCGTCTCGATCAGGAAGATACCACTGAGGGGTCTACCACTCCTCGTCCTGATCAGCAGGGCCCCGAGACTGCAGTTCCTGTTATGCCAGCTCATGCTGGGATATCTGCAGTTTATGGGAGTGCACCTCTTCCTATTCCGAGACTTTCTTCTGTCGTCCCGAACGTTCATCAGCAGCAGTCGCCATCAAGATCGGAGGATGTGGCGCGGTTGTTCTCCTTCTTCCAGCAGATAGTAGAAACTCAGCGGCAATAGTTGTTCAAGAGGGGACGAGACGCTCATGGTACCAGCAGCAGCGGAGGCCAGGCCAAGAGGCCCCATGCGCAGATTTAGCAGACGCAGACACCAGTGGGAGTTCAGCAGACGCAGCATCAGTATCAGGGTCAGGACCCGAAGGCGATCAGTTATCCCTACTGCAAGAAGCCGGGACACATCTGGGAGCAGTGCAGGAAGAGGTTGAAGGTTTGCTATTTATGTGGGTCGGGTGCCCACCAGAAGATGGATTGTCCCATTGCACCTCCTTTTGAGGGAGCTAGTGGTAGTGCGGGCCTGGCCAAGATACCCCTCTTGTAGATTCAGCATCAGTATCAACAGAGGCCTGTTCAACAGCAGTTCCAGGGTCAGGGCCATCAGCAGGGACAGCAGCAACCCAGACAGTATTAGGCACCCAGGCAGTAGACAATCAGTTGTCCCTACTGCAAGAAACGGGGACATGGATGGGGTGAGTGCAGGAAGAGGCTGGGCAGGTGCCTACTATGTGGAGCAGCGGACCACCAGCTGAGGGAGTATTTCCAGAACATAGGCAGAGTAGTTCAGGAAGGAGCACCAGGAGCAGGAGCGAGAACTCCGGTACGCCAGCAGAAGGGATTACCCTTACCGACTCAGCAGCAGAGGTACATGCAGCATCAACAACAGGCCAAGGGAGGCCAGCAGGAGCGAGCTTTCGCCAGGACAGTCGAGGATGCTCAGGCCGTTGGAGAACTAGTTACAGGTTCCGTTCTTTTGATTCTATTTTCGAAATTGCCTCTTATTACAGCCTTGAAATTTCGATTCCCTCTGTTCCTTGTTGATTGATTAAATTTTGTCCTGTTGTTCTTGTGTTATGTTTGATTTTCTTATGAGATGAATCATATGGGCTAGGTCACCCAGTTATGGAATTTAGAATCTTCGTTAGTCATGTTAGCTGACATAGTGAGGACATATAGTCAGATTTAGGACGTATTTCTCGGGTGTGGGAATTTAAGGTTTTCGCTGCCATGCATGCGGCAATGCAAAAATTTTAAATACCATGATTCTAGAAGTATGTGCCTTGGTCAAGGACTCTGTGATTATCGTAGCCTTGCTCACTAACATGACAAAGACTCTGAGTAACATAATTTTGGACAGACGTATATGATTATCAGATTTTATCTTGAGAAGGTTTCAACATATCACCTCTATCATACCCTTCTGTTGTTTTTAAAATTGTATTCCATCATCAAATAACTTGGGAGTAGGGATATTTAGTTTGTAGAACTTATTCATATGTAGCTCTTTCATAGTGTAATGATGTGATGGCTTGTAGAGTGTCTACACCATAGAGATGATAGTTAGCATAGGTATTAGAATAGTAACCCATGGTAGATGATTTTCTTGTATTTATAATACCAACCAGTTACATATAGGGTGTTAGTATGCCTTACAGCTTTGATGATTGTTATTATTTTCCTTACCTTTTTCCAGTGAGGCACCCACGACCAGAGCCTGTCCTTGAGTATAGTTGTAGTTCACCTAAGACTGAGAGGCCTATATACATATAGATTACAGATGGTATTGGCATATGGGTTATGGGCTTGGTTGGTATCTATAGGTCATTGTCGTATAGGATTATTGACATGTTGTTAGCCTATATTGGTCCACTCCCTATTTTAGTAGGTTCTTTTGTGTTGAGTTCAGTCATGTTGATCAACCTTTATAGGCAGTTCGCAGACCCTTCACTAGATACCCTGTTCCCTTAGTTCAGATTTGTACAAGTTGTTCACTGCACTCAAAATTTATTATCTACCGTGTTGCATCATAGGTTTCACTGGACCATAGTTCAGACCCCAATTATTGACTCACCAATATAACCATCAACCCCTTACCATATTTTGTATATCAGGAGAATTAGTATCATGCATGCTAGAGGCCTGTACTCACCACTTGGGGCAGTTCACTGTTCTGTCCCAGTACACCTTACAGTATCTGACTCCTTCATTAGAGTGCTAGGCATGTGGTCGGGAGTGTATGTTTTAGACCCTGAGTAGAGTTGAGGTGATGAGGGTTAATATATATAGTTGTATATTTAGGTAATATATTTTGATTGGTACATAGCCTGCACTCATTGCAGTATACTGCCTATTGCATTCCCTGTACACCAGTTTGGTTCACTTCTTTCAGACCACTGTTTTACATATAGTTAGTTCAGCTAGATAGAGAGGGGAGCCCAGGTTGATCTAGAGACATGTTTCAGTCACCATGTAGGTTTTCCTTCACTTTGACTATACAAGTGGACCCAAATGTCCTATCTTTTAGCTCATGATCTCAGTCCCCTTGGCATCCTTCCCTTTTGCCTATATTGATGATTCAGACCATTCATCCTTAGCCTAGTTCTAAGCATTTGTTTCAGTCCCCTACAAGTTAAGTCTGCCTTAACCCTTGGTTGATCTGTCATGTATATATATATATATAGATGATTGAGCATATATATATATGTAGTATTTGGGATTGGTGAGCTTAGCTTGTAGGTACTTAGTTATGGGTGACTTAATATGATTGGGAAGTTAAGAGCTAGCCTATTATAGAGTTCTCTTTTGCAAATTCTAGTTGCCAACACTTAGGTAGCTAGCAGAGGTAAAGTCCTAAGAAGTTGACCAAGCACTAGGATGTTGAGAGATTGACTAGTGATTGACCTTGACTATGTTTGACCTAGAAGGGGGTGCGACCATCTTAATTTCGAGGACAAATTTTTTATAAGGTGGGTAGGATTGTAACACCCAATTTTCCAGATGAGGGTAATTTTGAAATTTTGTAATTATAATTATTATTTATTTATATTTAATTCATATTATGATTCTTGGTGATTTTTTTAATCTTTTTAAACTATTTAAAATCATGACTTGTGATTAGGGTATTTTATTTATCATTTCTAGTTTGAGGGTATTTTTGTTATTTTTGGGGTTATTTGAATTTATTATAATTAATTTGAATTTATGGGAATTTTTAGAATTTATTTTGGAATTGTTTGAATGAGGGTTTACTAGGTTGACTTTGACTAGCAATGACCATGGTAGACTAACCTAGGAGCTAACCCTAGTTGAGTTTGGACTTGGTTAGGTTATGCAACCCTAGTTAGACTAGAGTTGACCCATGGTATGGTTATTTGACTTTAAGTTAGATCATTTAAGTCATAAGCCATGACTTGTGATTAAACATTAAATCAATAACTAGCCATAGAGGCCCAAAGCCCATTAACTAGTGCCTAACCCTAACCCTAACTTTATTGTCCAGCCATTACACCCATTGGGAACCCCCTATAAGTATTCTCTTCCATTTAGGGCTAGCCTCATTAGGAAAGAGCAAGTTTAGAAAGAGATATTTTCCCAACTTCAAAAATCCCTAGAAAATCCATTTTAACTTCTTTTTAATCCAAACAAATTGCAATAGGTTCTAATTGATGTTTTCTTGCTGTTGGAATTTGTTATTCTCAATTTTCTACCAATTTGAAGGAGTTTGGTGGCTTTTGGGAATCCTCATTCAAAGGGTTTTTGTGTAAAATCCTAATCCACCCATTAAAATTTGGTTTTAATTGCATGGATGCCTAGCCCTAAGTATCCTGACCTTGTAGGAATAGGTTTTATAGAATTTTGTGTCCTGTACGTGTCCGTATCGGACACGTATCAGTGATACGTGTAGGTGTTTGATGAAATGCCTCAATGGGCATTTCGTTTTGTTTTTGTAAAACTAATTGAATGGAAAATTGTTTTTAAGTGTCGTTTACATGTTTCTATTGATCTGAGTCAGTATCGTGTTCGTGTCGTGTCGTTATGACACTCGTGCACGCGTTCTTGGACACGCGCACGCGGCCCAGGCGAGTCCCCTGCCACTCGGGGCTCCTGCAGGACACGACATGACATTGTTGGTTACGAAATTTTGTGGACTCGAGGGGGCATGCACTGACATCATGCCCCCAAAATTTCATCGAGTCTCGTGCACTGGTTAGGGATAAATCGATCGCGCACCATTTTAGCACTATTCTGTGCACTGCTATTTAGAGCCACTACCACGGCTTTATAATTCGGACACGCGACACTTTGGACGCGATACAGGCACTTAGACACGTGCACCGAGACCTAACCTAGGTGTGGACACAACCACGTGTCCCAGTTCGTGTCGTGTCAAGTGCACGACACGCGTGCACCTGTGCACGATGCAGTGCCTAAATGCTGTGTCTGTGTGCACTGATGGGTTTTTCATTTCAATTGGACACGTTTGTGTCCTCTTTCTGGGACACAAACACATCATAAGACACATGCACATATTATAAGTACTTTACCAACCATTAGTTTGGTATTTTAGTTTAATTTGATATTTAATTTCCTTTTTCCCCAAAAATTCGATACACACTATGTTATCAGTTTCCAGTTTTTTTTTTCATTTGAGTTTTATCATCCTTTTTGATTAACCTAAATGCTGTTAATTACATGTCTAAATCCCTAATGTTGGTTACCTATATATAATCTACATATATGCTAATTTTTGGGTGTTATTGGTGGTATGTTGATTTAATTTGGGGAATGTGAAAACTGTCAATGAATTGATATTATGTTTTCACAAAACCTGAGATTGAATGGGGGTTCTAAAACTGATTTCATGTTGCACAAACCTGAGTAGTGTAGGTTTTATGAACTGAAATCCTTCCTATTAACTGAGTCATTTTGATACTGAAATCTGAGATGGGGGTTTAATGTATTGATTTCCTTTCTTTTCCTTCTAGAATTGATATTAAAAATCTAAGTTTGTTAAGTAAAAACTGTTAAGGTTCCTTTCCTCTTTTTTCTGAAAATCTGAGAACTTATTCACATTTGATTTCTTCACTATTTTCCAATTTCTGAATCACACACATTCATGAACACCAACACACACACACACTTTCCTCTTACACACACACTCATAATCCTGTACACACACTTGGTGTTCCTACCTCTCACATTCACGCCCACACACACACACCCTAGCCTCACCGTCACACAGGGACAGTCACTCTGTCACTCTTTCACACACTCACTCTCTCTATATTTCCCTATTTTCCTAATGTAGGTACTAGTGTATATATGTATGTATATATACACATTTAGATATCACATATATGTGTATGTGTGTTTACTATATATATGAAATATATATATACATGTGTTATGTATTAGGTTATGTAAACATATCGAGAGTGTATCATGTTTAGGTATATATATTGTCATGTGTTATGGTTGGCCAATAGGCATGATACAGCCTATGGCCTGTGTGTGCCTGTTTGACTAGTGAGCCTAGATTGGGCTTGTACAGCTTTGTTAGACCTAGAATAGACTTGCTAGACTAGTGTAGACTTGTTAGACCTAGTTTGACCTAGTTTGACTTCTAGGGTTGACCAGAGTTGACCAAGAGTTGACTTTGGCCTAGATTGACCTAGATTCATGTAGAATGCATTGCAGTGTTTTATTTTACCATTCTGGACTTGTTGTGACTTGTGCTGTTCTAAATAGGAGCCAGACACCACTCTTCAGACAGTACTTTTCAGTTGGACACTCAGATACCAGGCGAGTACATTCTCTGATCATTTCATATCCTGCTTAGAATTATTTTCCTGCATTAAATTACTTTACTTGATACTGTCACGTTGGTCACACGGATTAGTACTATATGCCATGGGATCCAACTCCATTCCAACAGGCTAGGGTTGGAAAGATATGCCACAAATTAGGGTCCCAGAAGAGAGATATTCTTCAGTTCATCAAAGAAATATAGCACACATTTGAGAGGCTTGAAACCAAGTTGTGTGCCGACCGAGGATTAGTCTTTGATGATTTCGGTCAGAATACCCTTCTTTGTGAACACCTTTGTTGTGGCAGGAGGAGCATATCAGGCTCCGAATATGCGGTTGACGGGTTTGATGAATCCGGACATCAAACGTTGGAACCAACTTTTAGTCTGGGCTTTGAACAACTTTAAAGACAAGTTGCTTGAATTGAACCCATCTTGACCACTTCTTGTGGCATCCTTACAAATTCTAATATGTTTTTAGCCATGGTGGAGAGGTATAACAATAAGGCAGTACCTTTGTAACTCCTTGTAGAGAGAGAGAGAGAGAGGCTTTGTCCTTCATGAGATGCAATATATTTTGTATCTACCAATGGGTGACAATCCCTATAAAGAATATGTGCCAACTGAAAAAGAATTAGAGACTCTGGCCAAAGTGAACCCGTAAATGGTGGCATTCTTTGAAGAGTTGTTATGTCATTTCTGTAGAAGCATGAAAAATCTCAGCTAATAACATTCCTCCACCACAGCGCAGATGATACAAAGGCACATACCGAGTATTAAAAAGACAACAGAAGATACAGAAATAAGTTCTGTTATCATTATGCCTACAAAGATCTAGTACAGATTCATCAAAGCTATACGTAAAAGACAAATCCTACTTCTTCTACAAAGGATCGATCACAGGTTCAGCAGACCCTAGAGGAGTCTATAATAGACTTAGTCTTCATCAAAGTGCAGGCGTCTTTCTTTTTGGTACGCATACCAGAAGATTGATCTCCATCAAGGCGCATTCTGACTTTCTTGTACGCACAACCCTTCAAACATGCGTCAATTGCTAGGCCAAAGTAAGCAACTTCCTGAAGCAGCTATTAGCCCGAGCTCCCTGAAGGCGCAGTAGGTCGCAAAGCCCAGAATGAGTGGGGCAGAGCACGGTCGGCTGCTCATCGGATGAGCAACCAATCCTAACCCCGTAGCTTGGACCTGCAAGACCTCCAAGACACCGCCCAGAGTCAAACTCCTTAGGGAGGATACTTGGATACTTTTCAAGAGCGGTGAAAACTCCTTCTACAAAGAGTTCTTCTACAAGAACATGTTGTTAGGGTTATATACTAAAAGTATCACTTTTGTAGTAACCTTATTTCCTTAAGTTTTGAATGAGAATCATATGGACAAATGTTTGCATATTGTATTTATTGCAAGTGTTAATGCAAATGTCTGATATTCTATATTGTAGATAATATGGTGTGTGGTGTCACACAGAAGATCATATTATCAGTTTCCTATGGAGTATATAAATAGTTCACAACCTAGATGGACTTGGACAATTTATTGAAAAGGTTGTAGTGTAATCTGGTATTAGTCTATCTTGACAATAGGTTTACACTAGTATCCTTTGTGTGTATTGAACATGACCACTTGAGGTTGTTCTCTTTGTACTGACAACATAAGAGAACAAATACCTCTGTTATTATGGATGCTTGTGCTCTTAATCCGGATATAATAACGGACATGTATATGCAGTGTGCATTACTTTGACTCATAAAAGAGTTAGATTCATTATGGATCAAAAACCTCTATGAATTGGGTAATAACATTGTATGTATGATGGACTGTTGATTATAAATGGAATCCATGTCCCGATACATCGGGTTGATGATGTCCTCTTAAGGAGCTCATAAGGATTGTCATGTAAATCCTGCAAGTAGATTATATCCGACATGACAAATAAAGTTGAGCAGTACTACTTAAGGATAAAAGATGTCGAATCAATATAGTTGTCAGTAACTTAATTTGATCGACGTACATACGATATCTTAACATGGGGAGCCAAACGAGCATATAATAAAAGGAGCCCATAAACATAATTTGGGATTAGGGAGGTAGTGCAACAATAGCTCATTAGTGGACCGAGCTATTGTTAATGGGCCTGGATTGTGTGTTCGGGCTGAACACGGGATATCCAGATCCGTTAGGAGGCCTAACCCTAATTTCTCTTCATGGTCCCTGCCGTAGCCTATATATATCCTCTATTCTCTGGCCGCCATATTACTGATCAGAAATCTAAAATTTTCTCTAAATTCGTGATTCACGTAAGGAGAGAAAGAGAGGGCTGCCAAGAGAAGAAAAGGTTGGGAGATCGTCGCCCACACGACGTCCAACTCGAGGAAGGAATATGTGCAGAAGATCTTGGGGTCATCCGCTCGAGATTGCCAGGAATTACTTGTCTCCTTTCCGCCGCAGGTATAATTCGTGAACCTTAGTTTCCGCCTATGAAGGGTTAGAACACGTATTAGATCTGTTTAACTTTCTATCGATCAATACGCACACCAAAGGAAGGGTCTTGGGAATCTCCAGTTTCATCAATTGGTATCAGAGCCACTTTGGATCTACGTATTGATTGATACGTCCATGTTGTCTAATAAAACCTGTGCTGTGTAATAGTCGGTAGATGTAGATCTGTTCTAACTCGGTTTTGCAGGCATCTTAGATCCATCTATTATGGTCCAATGCATGTTTTTGATTGTGTTGTTTAAACCACGGACATGTCGTGGATGTTGTTGTTGCTGTGGATGTAATTAAAATCACGAGGGTTGATCGTGCTTATTATTTTAATTTTGTAATCTAGATTATGTGTGAACTCCTTCGGGAGGCATAGGATTGATGTAATTTTAATTATTTTTGATCAATCGTGATGGCGGTGGTGGCTGTTTCTGACGTCGGACGAGATGCTGGTTTTAAGCAGTCCAGAGGCAGACAGATGATTTTCGATGAAGGAATCGACAGCCAAAACCTAAAAAAGATGACCATAAGAGTCCAGAGTCCAGAGGCTGTCCCGAATCCCGCGACCTGACCGGGCAGGTCGAACCCCGAATAGATCTGCGCAGCGCCAGATTTTGGATTCGGATAGTTGAGGACGGAGCAGCAAAGATGACCATAATAGTTGGATATTTTCTCTTATTTTTGTCATTTTGCTTTTTCTGATTATGCATGTTTATTATTGTGTGGTTGTTTTTTTTTGAAAAACCAAGCCTACATTAATAATGGACAATATGGACATAATATCAACTAGTAGAAAAACCCTCATTGTTAAATAACTAAGTGGGAGAGGATATTTATTTAGTTTAAATCCTATGGTCTCCATTACTGGTTTGTAGGTGGTGTAATTATACTTGCGTGTTGGCTATAGTGCTTTTCTCCATATCGGATGAGTATAATTATGGATCACCAGTACAAACTTCCTTAGGGATAATTGTAGAAAGTTACCTAGTATGTGTTCACTTCTCCATCTGAAGGAACTCATTACAAGGTAATGGACTTAGTATTAAGTAATGGTATACACTTAGATACAAATAATGGTATCCTCCCCATCGGAGTCACTGCTATTATTTGTATGACCAGAGCAAGACCAGCATATTAATTTTATTTGTCATAAAGTTATGTTGACATGATAGTAAAATTAATAAGAAAAACCTACTTGAACAAAGTTGAATTTGTATACGTCCACACTATCGTGGCATGCTAAATTCATGGTGTTCAAGGTGTTGGTGAATTTCTTATTATTGTTTTGAGGGAATCAATATTTAGTTAATTCAAAAAGTTTTTTTTTGCCCTACATAATTTATTTATGTGATTCTCAGGATTTTAAAAATGGGTTCTTTCAGTCCACTTATGGTGATTCTTAAAGAAAACAAACTTACTGGACCTAATTATATTTGACTGGAAACGTAATTTAGATATTGTTCTGACTGCTGAGGAGTACAAATATGTACTTGTTAAGGAATGCCCACCTAAGCCTGATGCTAACTCTGATGAAGAGGTCAAAGAGGCTTATAAGAAGTGGAAAAAGGCAGATGAGATGGCACGGTGTTACATTCTGGCATCTATGTCAAATGTACTGCAACATCAGCATCAGGCCATGGCCACTGCTTATGACATGATGTATAATCTTAAGGAAATATTCGAACATCAGAGTAGAGCAGCTAGGCAGTTTGCTATGAAATGTTTGATGAATACAAAAATGGCTGAGGGTACACCAGTAAGGGATCATGTTCTCAAGATGATGGGTCATCTGAATGAGATGGAGATCCTTGGAGCTGAAATCGATGGGGAATCCCAGGTCGATATCATTCTCGGGACTCTGCCTAAAAGTTTTGACAATTTCTGCCTTAATTACAACATGAACAAAAGGTTGTATAGTTTGGCAGAACTTACAAAAGAGCTACAGGATGCTGAATCTCTCTTTAGGCAGAGTGGTCATGTTTTTGTTTCTGAAAAGGCTTCTACTTCTAAGCCAAAAGGCGGTAAGAAGAAGAATAACATTCAAAAACAAGCAAACTCAGCAAAGAAAGGCATGGGACCTCAAGGCGCGGTGAAAAAGCCGAAAGGCAAATGTTTCAAGTGCAAAGGATCAGGACATTGGAAGACTGATTGTCCACTTCTCAAACAAGGGAACAAAGAAGGTATATCTCATTTACTAGTTGTTGAAACATGTTTAGCGGTGTTATCTACCGGCACCTGGTGTGTAGATACAGGAGCTACTAATCATGTCTGCAATACATTGTAGGGGTTTCAGGAAACCAGACGGCTCAGTGATAGAGAGATATGCTTGTTCATGGGTGATGCTACAAAGTATCGGTCGTTGCATTAGGAGATGTTACTTTATCTTTTGGTAGAAATAAGTCTTTGACATTGAGAGATTGTCTTTATGCACCTTCACTTAGAAGGAATTTAGTTTCTGTTTCTATGTTAGTTAAGGATGGATATTCAGTTTATTTTAATGACAATATTGTTATTAGAAAGAATAAATATTTTATCTGTTCTGGTGCATTAGTTGATAATTTGTATGTCATTAATCCTATTTTGCCTACAATGCAACTTATGGAAATGAATAATATGTCATCTAACTTAAATAAGAGAAAAGAACCTTCTTGTATGAACCAAACATATCTTTGGCACTTGCGATTGGGGCATATTAACCTAAGAAGGATTCAAAGACTGGTTGAAGATGGAACTTTGAGTTCATTGGAAGTGGAGGCACTACCAGTCTGTGAATCCTGCTTGGAAGGTAAAATGACCAAAAGGCCTTTTACGGCAAAGGGGTATAGGGCCAAAGATGTGTTGAAATTGGTTCATTCTGATTTATGTGGACCCATGACTATCCATGCTAGAGGTGGCTTTGAATATTTTGTCACATTTATTGACGAATATATTCAAGGTATGGATATATTTATTTGATACACCGTAAGTCTGGGTGCTTTGAGAAATTCAAAGAGTACAAGGCTGAAATGGAGAAACGTCATAGAAAATATATCAAGTCATTACGATCAGATCGTAGTGGCGAGTACCTCTTTGGAGAGTTTAGGGATTATTTATCAGAGGCTAGGATTGCATCCCAATTGACTGTACCTGGAATGCCCCAACAGAATGGTGTAGCCGAAAGAAGAAATAAAACTCTTATGGAGATGGTTAGATCAATGATGAGTTATTCGAATTTGCCAGATTCATTTTGGGGATATGCCTTAGAGACTGCAGCTTATATTTTGAACTTGGTTCCTTCTAAGTCAGTTGTAGCTCCCCTTCCCGAAAATTCTTGGAAATATTTTTATTTTTATTTGTTTGTTTTAAGTGGTGATTTTTAGAATTTATAAGTAATTAATTAGTCTATTATTACGGTAGATGACTCTAGCCATAGTTGAGTTTTGAAGTACTAGACGACTAGGATTTGTGGCATGGGAGATGTAGCAGTGTGCCTTGACTAGTGTACTAGCCATGCCCAGGGAGACCAAGCCATAGTGATGTCCTAACTAGAAAAACTAGGCCAAGTTGCGACTTAACCTTTCTAGATGTTTAATTATTTATTAATTAAATTATTTGACTTGTAGGAGACCCGTTTGTGTCGATTTAGCCCGAACGGGGCCCGAACCGAATCCAAGCCTTTGTAGGTATGTAGTGGACCAATTCGACCTCATTGGCACATTTTGATAAGTGCAAATATTCTGTGCTTATTTTCGGGTTTAGCAGATAAATTCCTCAAAATCGATTATGTTGATTATTGTATATGGCAATCAGATTATTGCAGGACCGCCTAGGGCCAATTGTGAATGAGAGATATTGTGTCACCAATGCTACTTCTATGGTTGAAATTGTTGTAATGTTGAAGCTTTATTATTAATAACTTATGAAAGTATATACATATATATATATATATATATATATATATATATATATATATATATATATATATAAATTTGAGATTGGTATTTTCTATTAAAAATATTTAATTAGATTTTTGGAGTTTTGTTCTATAAGTAAATGTATATTTATATGCGTATATGTGTAAGTATATATGATTATATATAAATATATATATATGTATTTGTGTGTGTATAAAATATATATAATAGTGAATGTATGTGTATGTATAAATATATATATATATTATATAGGTGAGAATATGTGTGTATATATATATATATATATATATATATATATATATATATATATATATATATATATATATATATATATATATATATAAATAGATATTGTACATGTGTGTGTATATACATATACATTGTGTGTATATACATATATATATTGTGGGTATATACATATATAAATACTTTTGCTTATAGAAATAAATGATAACTAAAACTCTCGGCCCAAACAAAGAGCCCCCAGGCCCACAGCCTTAGCCATGGGCTCAATCGCGCAGACACTCCCCAGAAATCCCCCGACCAGGCCAATACTAAACACCCACACAAGCCTAACCCAGCATGCAAACCCCCCACAAAGTAAGCTCAGCCCTCAAGCAAACCCAGGGCCAAACCCACGCAAGCCCACGAGGTTTCCTTCCCCATATGCATATATATAGGATGCATGAAAACCCTAGCCGAGCCTTCCTTCACCAATCATCCACTGTGAATGCCACCATCCCCTCGACAATGTCGCGCCCTTCTCCGGATGCCATGCCAAGCGACGCCGTGTCTCCCAGTCACGCTCGCCGCCACCCCTCGCTCCGTCAGTCACCCACGACCTGTCCTCCGGTGAACTCGCAGCTGAGCCTCCCCGGAGTGCGGCGCCAGAAGCTTGGAGAGCCACGTTCGCAGCAGAGGTCGGAGCCTCTCCTCCGCAAGCAGGCCTGACGTCGCCACCCTCGGTGAGCGGCCGAGCCCCTCTTCGCGTGGAGGCACTGCCGAGGTTCTCGAGCCTTCGAGCGTGAGCCGTCAACCAGTCGACGAACTCATCTTCCAGGAACAATAGACCTCTCCTCCACGAAAGCGCCGAATTGGAGCATCTGCGTGATCTCCGCTCTCCATGAGCATGTGCTCGCACGCATAAGGGGCACAGGACTCAGCCATCTCCAGGCGGAGACTCACCGCCCTCGCATCGTCTTCCGGATACTTACACGACCTCGCTCGTCGCCGATCTCCTTCTCGCCTACGCTCCATCAGCCTCCGAGCCGGACTTCACTCTCCGATGTCAGCACGGCCGATGGTCGAGTGGCCTCGCTCCGGAGAATGCCACCGAGGGCCATGCGAGTCTTCCGATCGAGCACCGAGCAGCTTCGTCCGGGTGACACCTTCGAGCACGAGCTGATGCACAGGTGCATGGATAGCACCCATGCAAATGTTCCTATGTATATAGGTAAAGACCAATATGCCCTTGCCAATCCTTTTGTTTAAAACATTTTTTATTGTTTATATAAGTGTATTTTCTCATAATAACTGAAAGTGTGAGAAGGGTAGATGGAGTTTTCCCAGGAGAAGTCTAGGTGTGCTTATTTTGGGATACAAGTATTGTTATATGTATCCATTCATATATTTTACAAATATGATATTTTATTAAACATATGGGTATTATAAAGAATATATATATATATATATCTTGATATTACTACAAAAATTACTAAATATGCATTTATAAAGATAATTATGATGAACATTATTTTATATTTGTATTTAGACTACTTATGAAATGATATTTTAAGTATATAATCATATATGTGAATTATGTACCTCTATATGGATACAAATAATTTTATATATGCAAAAACTATGATTATACTCATCGGAGTTTAAATATTTATATAATCGATATATATAATTTTAGTGACAACAATCATTTTTAACTCTTGCATATATGTAGTAAATATATACGTAATATTATAAAGTATTTTCCTAAGTAACCCTAAAAAGAATGGTGTCAGTAAATAGTAAATAGATTTGTATAATACTGCGTGGTGACACTTGGTTGGTTGTTTTGGGCTCTGATAGATGCTTTAAGGATTGTAGCAACCGTAGTTCGTGCCTAAACTTGGATGTGACGTTGGTACTACGATCTCAACACGCAGTTCGGACAACTCCAGGCAAGTATACCTTGCCTTCCTCTACAGTTTTACTTACATGCATTTTCTTTCGTTTTTCAGTTATTTGATTATTTATGGACATGTGCTTTTCGTGTTATTTTCTGTGGAGTTATTTTTATTGTTTATAGCCATGTTCATGTTTTGGCCTTGTGTTTCACATTTGGAGTTCTCGTCAGTACCTTGCTTGAGTTGTGTCATAGAACGAGTACGTGTAAGTGAACTGCTAAATCCTTGACATTGTTTCCTTGGCACCAGATAGTCCACACTCGGGACGAGGGTGTTTTTCTTGATCTGTTTACATCCGTGAGTCTACGCTAGGGACTAGGATGTCGATTATTTGCACCAGAGAGTCCACGCTCGGGACGAGGGTCTAGACTTGACTTGACTTGCACCAGAGAGTCCACGCTCGGGACGAGGGTGTTTACATCAGAGAGTCCACACACGGGACGAGGATGTAGTATTTGCACCAGAGAGTCCACACTCGGGACGAGGGTGCCTTGCCGTGAACTAACCAGAGAGTCCACACTCGGGACGAGGGTTAGTACTAACCAGAGAGTCCACACTCGGGACGAGGGTTAGTGTTTAGTTCAAACCCGTGAGTCCACACTCGGGATGAGGGTTTGGTTTCTTCCATTGATCTCGTGATTATCGTTCATCCGGCAGTTCATTTATACGTAGTTGTTCTAGTGTTCGTATTCGTGTTCGTATTCGTGTTCGTGTTTGTGTTCGTAGTCATTTGTCTTGTCCTTGTTCTTTCTTGTTTATTTCCTTGTGCATGATAAAACTGTTAGATAGGCATGTATATTATGTATCTTGCTATGTCCTCTGAGGACCTGATGATCTCTTCAGGTTTAGCGGTTGCATGGAGTTAGCTAGTAGTTCTGGATGGCAGACGTGATGATACATTGCGGGATTCAGGTATTGTTATTGAGTTTATTATCCGCTCGTGCTTTTCATTCCTTATCATGAGATATCATGTTCCTTGTTTCAGTTGTAGACTCTTGTTATATTCCTTAGAGTCTTATCGGATATTTATGCTAGTGGGCTGCAGACCACGACCCATAGTGTTCATTCATGTTTCATATTCTTATTGTGGATTGAGATATAGATTTCATTGCCATGATTTGGCAGTAAACCGTAGCCTTGACAGCTTATACGTACTCGAGTCGGGCTGGAGTCCGCTCGATGCGTAGCTGGGCTTGGACACGCTTCGTATCCGAAAAGCGGGTGCGGGTCGTGACATCAATACCTCTTACTCCCACAGAGCTGTGGATTGGGTGTAAGCCTAGTTTGAAACATGTTCGCATTTGGGGTAGTCCAGCACATGTGCTGAATGGGAAAGCAGATAAGTTGGAATCTCGTACAGAAGCACGCTTGTTTGTAGGCTATCCAAGAGGAACGAAAGGAGGTTTATTTTATAGTCCTAAGGATAAGAAGGTCATTGTTAGCACCAATGCCCGATTCTTAGAAGAAGACTATGTGATGAACCATAAACCCACAAGTAGAGTTGTTCTAGAAGAACTGAGACGTGAGACACCAAGTACTTCAGTACCAACAGTACAAGAGGATGAACCACAAATAACTGCACAACGTGTCACAAATGTTACACCACAATCGATAGTGTCTCGTCGTAGTGGGAGGGTTGTGATACAACCTGATAGATATATGTTCTTGGGAGAGTCGTCAGACTTCGTCCCTGAGGAACAAGATTATGATCCCTGTACCTACAATGAAGCACTCCAAGATAAAGATGCAGAGTCTTGGCAAAAAGTAATAATATCTGAAATAGAATCTATGGATTTTAATCAGGTCTGGGAGCTTGTAGAACCACTCGTTGGTGTAAAAGCCATAGGATGCAAGTGGGTCTATAAGAGAAAAAGAGGATCAGACGGTAAGGTTGAAACCTTTAAAGCTCGGCTTGTAGAAAAATGTCACGACCCGCACCCACTGTGAGGGTACGAGCACGTAACAACGCCCAGCCTACGCCGCAGTGTCGGCGGTAGAACGCTGTCCTAGGTCAAACATCTAACAATATAAAGGTAATAAACAGTTATACTCCCCGGATGGGGGTGACATAACAGAATATATCTCAATCACAACTAAGATAGAACATGATGAAAATAGATAGATAAATGTCCAGAATGAAAGCACAGAAATACAATCCAGAATTCTAAGTGTCTAAAATAAATACATATCCCATAATATCTCAGAATCTATATACAATGATCCAAAAAGTAAAGACATCCTAGTCTAAGGAGTGTCATCCACTGCTAGTAGGTCCATGTCACTAGCGATGTCTAATGCTGCACCAAGAGGGGTAGACACCAGAGCCTCATCATTCATTGTAAAATTTTCAACAGGTCCAATCAGGACAGGAGCGAGTACAGTACATCTCAACAAAATCATAACATGTTAGGAATACAGACATGCTAGAGAGTAAGATACAGGATCTGATGAATAACATGATAAAAAGAGAGAGACTGTAAGTAAATAGCTACAATATATAGAGAACTAACAGTGCTAGTGATTCAGAGCACAAGATGGTTATGTAAACGGCACGATGTTGTACACGAGTAATCTACAGAGGTTGTACACGAGTAATCTACTGGATTGATTACATAACCACTTCTACTCCCCCGCCCCAATCAATACACAAAGATCTAGCTAAGTTATGTTATTGTACACGAAGGTCATGTGAATACATGATTATACACGATTCACACATTTCGTACACGAATGTCACAAATACAAGGAGTACACGATGTTCACGATAAAGTACACGAACACGAATACCCGATGTATCCGCTAAGGGGGGATAACATCGCACAACCAGATACATATAGTACTAATCCGTGTTTCCAATGTGTCAGCATCATGTAAAGTAATCTAAAGCAGGAATATAATCCTAAACAAGATATAAAATGATCAGAGAATGTACTCGCCTGTAACCTGAGAATCTGGAGAATATATACTGTCCGAGGAGTGGTGTCTGGCTCCTATTAGAACAGCACAAGTCATAACAAGTCCAGAATGGTAATAAGATGCACTACAATACATTCTACATGAATCTAGGTCAATCTAGGCCAAAGTCAACTCTTGGTCAACTCTGGTCAACCCTAGAAGTCAAACTAGGTCAACTAGGTCAATCTAAGTCAAACAAGTCTATACTAGTCTAACCAGTCTATTCTAGATCTAACAAGACTGCACAAGACTAATCTAAGACTCTATACTAGGCATTTAAGCCACACAGGCTAAGAGCCTAGGCTATAGGCTATACCATACCTATAAGCCAACCCATAACACATACACATATGACAATCTATATCTAATATATATTACACATATTAATATAGCAATAATATAATATGGAAATATACATAACCTATAGACTACTATATGTATACCATACAACCATACTTATATATAATATATATATTGATACACACACATTGATATATTAGGTATGATACTTATGTATATATAATATGGTAACACACACATAATATAGGATACACATATAGAGAAAAAGGAAGGGGATGTGGTGTATATGTGTGTGTGTGTTTATGAGGTGTCAAGAGTGTGTGAGACATGAGACAATTGTGTGTGTGTGTGTGGAAAAGTGTGGCATGTGACAAGAGGGTGTGAAGGTTGAACCTGTGTACATGAGTGTGTGTGTGTGTCATGAGAATAAGGGTGTGAGGGTGTGGGGTCAAGTGAGGCATGAAGGTGTGTGTGAGAGTGATGCATGAAAACAGTATGACAGTGAAGGCATGGAGTATGAGGGAAATCAGTAAAACAGTTAGAAAAACAGTGGGTGCATTGTGAGAATAGTGTGTGAAACAAGGGGAAAAAACTGGGAATTTATCTCAGGAATATGAATTCCTCGAACAGTGAATAATATCCTGAATTCAGAATGTGACTGGGTGTGTGATACAAACAGGAAACTTATTACAAAACAGTGTATACAAAGAGAATTTAGGGAATCAAAAATCAGTAGCTAACATGTATGAAACTGGAAAAATGTAGTTGACAGGTTACCCTCGAATTTCAGTCAACTATCTCATACCCAAACCCACATGAAAGTTAACATAAACAATTCAGAAAAAGGAGGACTAATAATCAATAAGGAAGCAATCAATTAACATGACATTAACTCAGTAAATAGAATTAAATCAACACATATGTCCAATTTCCTACCACAGTGATTCAACGTAACCCAGTTTTAATAGCATATTTCGAATGGAAAAATGAACTCAAATCTCAGTTAAAGGAAGTTAACAGGGAATAACATTTAACCAATGAATTTAATCTCAGGTACTAAGAAAACAACTCAGTTTAATAGAAGGAAAGGAAACAAATATTGTAATTTCAGCATTTCGAAATCCAACCAAAGGCCTAAGTTACATTCTCAAACCAAAAACCAAACTCGAATGAAAATACTTCATTAACATGGAATAACGATCATGGGGGATATTTAACCAGTGAGAACATCACTTAAAATAGTAATTGAATGTTTGGGGAAACTGGAAACAGTGTATCAGAAATATGGTACCAGCTAACATGCCAATTGACCCAATTCGAAACCATCTTTCCACATTAAACCCAATCCAATTATTAAACTAATCTAATATAGTTTATACATTATATTAGGATCAATTAATCAATTTAAAACCACTAATTAAACATTTAAAACGAATTAAACACAGAGAAACAAACTCAGTACACTCATACACACACACAGTGCACGCACAGTGCACGGCAATATCGTGTCGACACGACACAAGGGGTCGTACCACTTGGGGACCCCGTGTCAGTCACGAGTACGACACGTGTGTCGAGTTTTGAGTCGAAGTAGCGTGTGCAATGAGCAAACAGCCCCGAGCAGCAGGGCAAGGAACTGTCTGCGCGCGCGCGCGTGCACCCGCGTGTCCGCGTGTCTGTGGCACTCGACACGACCCTAAAATGTACTCAGTGTAAAGGAAATCCATAAGCGAGGTCAAAACCTATTTTCCTATTCAATTACATTCCTAAAATCAGGTCGAAATGCCCTTTGGGGCATTTCGTCAAACACCTATAAACATGGGATGATACGTGTCCGATACGGACACGTAATGGACTCGAATTCTAGGGTTAGCTAGTCCTACAGCTAGGGGAGGCCTAGGGCATCCTAGAAATGTAATAAAGCAATTACATGGAGTAGATTTGAATTTACCTATTGATGTGCAAAGGCTCAAAAATCCCCAAATGAAAGTGGTTCCTCAAGCCACCAAACTCCTTCAAATTGTTTCCTCCCTAAAATTACTCAATACCAACAGCAAGAACAATAAATTTAGGTCCTATTGCAATTGGTTTGGGTGGAAAAGGAATTGAAATAGATTTTTAGGGTTTAATGAAGATGGAGACTCACCTCTTTCCAAAACTTGGAAAATAATTCTAAGAGGCTAGCCCTAATTTCTAGGAGGGATTAAATAGAGGGGGAATCCCTATGTGGCCAGCCATGGGCTGTTGGGCTAGGGTTAGGGCTCTACAAGTGTTGGGTTGGACCTTTAAGGCTAAAATAACAAGTCATGACTTGTGAAACCACAAGCCATTTCCTAATCAAATTAAATCCTAATTTCCCAAATTAAATCTAATGAGTTAATCATCACTAACTTAGGTCAAGCAAAGGTTACTTAACCTAACCAAGTAGTCATGACCTAGGTTAGCCTCTAGGACAGTCTCCTAAGTCAACACCAGTCAAAGTCAAAACTAGCACCAAAACAATTATACTAAAAATCACTAAAAATTCTAATAATATAATTAATACTAACAACACTAACCTTGGTTAGCTAAGACTAGCTATGACTAATCTAGGTTAGGTCCAAGCTAAGTTAGGCTAATCACAATACATGGCAATCAATTAAATAATATTAAAATCACACCATTCTTAATAATACATTAAATTCCAAATAATATATATTAAATTCAATTAAATTCAAAATGACAAAAATACCCTCGAACTGGAAATGATAAATGAAACACCCTAATCACATGGCTAGGCTCTAGGTTAAGCTGTCTCTAGTGTTACACTATCAAAACACCAAAATCATAAGTCATGATTTAAAATAGTTTTAAAATGATTTAAAAATTACCAAAAATCATATCATGATTTAAATATCATTATTAAAAGATTAAAATCATAAAATTTCAAAATTACCCTCATTTGGAAAACTGGGGTTACACAAAATGTTTTACTTAAAGAGAGGGTATCGATTATGAGGAAACTTTTTCTCCTGTATCCATGCTTAAGTCTATTCGGATTCTTTTATCTATTGCAGCTCATCTCGATTATGAGATTTGGCAGATGGATGTCAAGACAGCTTTCCTTAATGGAAGTCTTGAGGGAGACATCTATATGAAGCAACCAGACGGGTTCATTGAAAAGGGCCAGGAGCATCTTGTTTGTAAGCTCAAGAAGTCCATTTATGGACTTAAGCAAGCTTCCAGATCTTGGAACATATGTTTTGATCAGGTGATAAAATCCTATGGATTTGATCAATGTCAGGATGAATCATGTGTATACAGAAAGTGTGACAAAAACGTGGTGGTGTTCCTAGTACTTTATGTGGATAATCTTGCTCATTGGAAATAATGTGAAGGTATTATCTGATGTAAGGGTATAGTTATCCAAACAGTTTGATATGAAGGACTTGGGAGAAGTAGGTCACATCCTTGGGATCAAAGTTCTACGAGATCGCAAGAAAAGGATGTTGGGCTTATCCCAAGCTTCCTATATCGATACTGTACTAACTCATTTTAGTATGCAAAATTCTAAGAAAGGTTTCTTACCTTTTAGACATGGAATTGCTCTATCAAAGGAGCAGTGTCCGAGGACACCTAAAGAGATAGAGAACATGAAGGCAGTTCCTTATGCTTCAGTAGTAGGAAGCTTAATGTATGCAATGCTATGTACGACGACAACATCTGCTTTGTCGTAGGCATGGTCAGCAGATATCAGTCTAACCTAGGACAAGAGCACTGGACTGCCATAAAGCATATTTTGAAGTACCTGAAAAGGACTAAAGAGTATATGCTAGTTTACCAGGCAGATAGTTTAGTTCCCTTGGGGTATACAGACTCAGATTTTCAGTCAGATAGGGATTCCAAGAAATTTACCTCAGGTTACGTGTTTACTTTGGGAGGTGGAGCCATTGTGTGGAGGAGTATCAAGCAAAAATGTATTGCTGATTCAACCATGGAAGCCGAGTATGTGGCAGCCTCTGAGGCAGCCAAAGAAGCGGTTTGGCTCAAAAACTTTCTATGCACTTGGATGTGGTACCTAGTTTGCCTAAGTCTATTACCCTTTATTGTGATAATAGTGGTGTAGTTGCAAACTCGAAGGAACCATGAGCCCATAAGACTGGCAACACATTGAGCGCAAGTACCACCTGATACAGATTTCATAAAGAAAGAAAAAGTTGCTGTGATCAAGATAGCATCAGCCGACAACCTAGCTGATCCCTTTACAAAGAGCTTACCAGCTAAGGCTTTTGACAGTCAAGTTGAGGGAATGGGAGTCAGATGTGTAGCAGCATGGCTTTAAGTATAAGTGGAAGATTTGTAACAGTATACTGAAAAGTAATGCTTTGAGTATAAGTGGGAGATTGTTAGGGTTATATACTAAATGCATCACTTTTGTAGTAACCTTATTTCCTTAAATTTTGAATAAGAATCATGTGGGCAAATGTTTGCATATTTATTTGTTGCAAGTATTAATGCAAATGTCTGATATTCTATATTGTAGATAATATGGTGTGTGGTGTCACACATAAGATCATATTATCAGTTTCTATGGAGTATATAAATAGTTCACAACCTAGATGGACTTGGACAATCTATTGAAACGGTTGTAGTATAATCTGGTATTAGTCTATCTTGACAATAGGTTTACACTAGTACACTTTGTGTGTATTGGACAAGACCACTTGAGGTTGTTCTCTTTGTACTGACTACATAAGAGAACAAATACCTCTGTTATTATGGATGCTTGTGCTCTTAATCCGGATATAATAATGGACATGTATATGCAGTGTGCATTACTTTGACTCATAAAAGAGTGAGATTCATTATGGATCAACAGCCTCTATGAATTGGGTAATAACATTGTATGTATGATGGGCTGTTGATTATGGAATCATGTCCCGATACATCGGGTTGATGATGTCCTCTTAAGGAGCTCATAAGGATTGTCATGTAAACCCTGCAGGTGGATTATATCCGACATAACAAATAAAGATGAACGGTACTACTTAAGGATAAAAGATGTCGAATCAATATAGTTGTCAGTAACTTAATTTGATCGACGGACATACGATATCTTAACATGGGAGCCAAACGAGCATATAATAAAAGGAGCCCACAAACATAATTTGGGATTAGAGATACTGTAACAATAGCTCATTAGTGGACCGAGCTATTGTTAATGGGCCTGGATTGTGTGTTCGGACTGAACACGGGATATCCAGATCCGTTAGGAGGCCTAACCCTAATTTCTCCTCATGGTCCCTACCGTAGCCTATATATATCCTCTATTCTCTGGCCGCCATATTACTGATCAAAAATCTGAAATTTTTTCTAAATTCGTAATTCACGTAAGGAGAGAAATAGAGGGCTGCTAAGAAGAAAAAAAGGTTGGGAGATCGTCGCCTACATGACGTCCAAATCGAGGAAGGAATACGTGCAGAAGATCTTGGGGTCGTCCGCTCGAGATTGCCAGGAATTACTTGTCTCCTTTCCGCCGCAGGTATAATTCGTGAACCCTAGTTTCCGCCTATGAAGGGTTAGAACACGTATTAGATCTGTTTAACTTTCTATCGATCAATACGCCCACCAAAGGAAGGGTCTTGGAATCCCCAGTTCCATCACATGTCCCCTTCGAACGAGAGAAGCCCCAAAAAACAACCGACTTATGTAAGGCTAGCAGCCGTCTGAAGCTAAGTCTGGATCAAATATGGTGGTGAAGGGTGTCAGGAAGAAGATAGTGACTTTTTAAAGGAACATTTCCCCATTTATTGGACCGACAGTGATCCTAACTATAGGCCTTTGCGACGGTTAAAATTGCCTCATTAATGGGATGAGCCTAGGATTCGGCACAATGGGTCTCCATTAATAGGCCCATTCAAGTGAGTCTCCAAATTATTCAAATGCTACTTGGAATTCCTTAATTAACGGTGGCAATTAAGGAGTCTAGATTCAAGGGTAGTCATTTACTTCTCCTAAAAAGAAGACTTAAAAGCCAAGCTGTCTTCAACCGGAGGCGCATGCACCCCACTGTGTTCCTTTGCTTCCAAGCCGCAGACAGTACATCCCCTTTCAAAAGCACAGACAGCTGCTTCGATGCAAGTACCATGCCCGTTCAACGGCCCCTTTTTCTCAGCAAAGACTTGGGAGACACCATTTGCCTCCAGCACAGCCCACTGCTACTCTAAAGCACAGTAAAATGGTCTATCTGAAGGTGCAGCCTACTCGTCGTCCTAAAGCACAGTGACTTTACCCCAAACACAGCCTACTCGTTGCCCTAAAAGCAGAGGCTGCGTTGTCTCCGAAACATAGTCCACTTGTCGCCCTAAAGCATAGAGGCTCCGTCGTCTCCAGAAGAACAATCTACTCGTCGCCCCAGAAGCGCAGCCAGCCTTGCCTGAAGCACAGACGACATGGTCCCACCCAATTGATTTGCTTAAACCGCCTCTCTCAAGGATAGGATTAGGATTGATCAAGTTGATAAACGCGAATATCTTATCAGATTATTTAAATCTCGGATGAAGAAACAGAATCCAAATCTGAGATAAAATCCTAAGAATTTCTCGGCTACATCTGAACAGACAAATCGACACACTCTATGTGTCACCTCCTTCGATTATTTTGATAACCACTAGAGATCTCATTTGGGGGGAATCCTAACACCCGCCACGTGTCAGCGCCTCAGAAGCCCACACCGTACAAGGAGGCAGATTCCTTCATATCCCGAAATCCTAATGACATCGCATATGTGCCCCTCTCCCCTATAAATAGGAGAGGTTTTCTTCCAACTACATGATCGACAAGGAGAAGAAGATCCACAGAATTATCAAAATCTTCAACTCGGCGTCCTCCTGATCGGCAACCCTAGAGTTCCATCAAAGGCACCAGAAAGTTAGAGCACCCATATCATCATCGAATTGTCAATGGAGTAAAGGAGCCACTGCAGTAATCGATCTCCACCGTCACACTTTCCCAGAAACTTTTGTACTAAGATTTCTTCGTATAAGAATCGATTGTACTCTTTCTTACGTTCAATATACAAAAAGTTCGTTCAACCTTTTGTTATGTCGAACAAGATGGCGACTCTGCTGGGGACTACCTTCTCCTTCAACGAGAAGTTGGTGACACAATCCGATGATGACTTGCTAGGATCCTCTCAGAAGATGTGGTCGTACGCTTCGACCAACAAGATTTTGATGATCTTCTTTCTGAAGAGAAGCCGAGCCCTTCGAAGCGGTTCGTAAAACCGAAGAAGACTCGACGGACCTGGATGCCCGAAGATCCCTTCGACCGCTGATGCCAGGCCATCTCTCTCAGATCCCATGCTCGAGAAACGCAGAGAAGATCACGGCTATCTTATGGCAAGCGTGACAAAGGCGCAATGCCGAAAGGAGCAGATGACGACTAGCCCGCTCGTGGAAGATGCTGTACCGGTGAGAACTTCTGTCTTCAACAGAATAATCGGTCCATCAGGTATGGCCATTTTGGATTTCGAATACAACGCATCATCTAATCATGGTAGGAGGAGATCCAAGACAGCACTCGCCACATGCGATCAAAGTGCTACGCCGATGGCGGACCGGTGGCCCGTCGAAGGAAAGCATATAAGACTATCCCAGACTCTCCGAAGCCTCGTCCGGCGAACCCCGTAATCCTTTGAGTACCCACTCGTACTACTCAAGGTCGTGGGTATGTTATCTGCACTCTCTGATCGAGGCATACTCGTAACTCACCCACAGGAACTCGAAGGAAGAATGCCTTCTCCATATCTCTTCGGCTGCGCACAACGCTTCTGTGTACATGAAGAAGTAGAGGCATGAAGACTTCGTCTGCTCCCTACGAGCGTAGGACGAGAGAAGAATCTGAGACACAGTTGGGGTCAAAATCAAGACCCAATGTACTCAGATTACCATCAACTGCTGCTATTGTCAAGCAGATTCTTACCGCCAAGAGAAGGTCCGTCTTTCAAAGGCTGCGACCGAGAACTTGTGAGGAAGAAGAAGAGCTCTGCGTTGCTTTATGCAATGTTGCTCGGGACTCTCCGTCCCAGAAGAAGCTATCCAAGAAACCCCTTTCCTCGGTTGGCAAGTCCAAAAACCGGCCTAGGGGTACCAAGAAGCCTGTGCCCAAGGAAGGCGTGTTCCAACGCACGTGTTCCAAGAATGCATCATCGTCGCAAAAAGATGGTTCGTCGACCGCTGCACCTGCTGGAGGTACCCAGCCTGCTACGGTGTAACAACCCATCGTTTCAGCATGACAAAGACGTATGACACCGACACTTCTACGTACGCAAGCAATTAGAAGACCGGGGGTAGGAACAATGTCGAGTCAGAGGACGATCGCAACTTGCCAGTCTTTCCACAAGACGATGAGCACCAGCACTCCGTACCAAAAGCAAAAGATCTACCACCCCTTCTACTTATACGCACATAGCATCTGTGCACATGGCGGCTGATGACAACGAAAAATCAAGCGGAAGTGCTGATCAGCAGAAATATTGAGGCTCTCAAAGGAAGTCTTAACGCGTAAACCATGCAGACTTTAGCCTCTTTCGTTCTAGAGATCAAGGACATATTGGTTCCCATTGCTTCCACACCTGCAGCTCTGACGGTTTATGATGGGTCTAGTACCCTACCGGGCATAAACCAAGTCGCACAATCGTCGACCACTCTATCGACCATCAATCCAGTAGTATCCAACAAATACAGCAAGCACTCGAGGAGTTATACGCTCGCCATGATGCCAACGAAAAGCGAGCCATACTCCGAAAGATGGGCATCTGGCAGCCTCATCCTGCTGAGTAGGACAATGTGGTTTATCCTCCCAAATATAAACCACAAACTATCAACCCTTATGATACTAAGGAGTCGCCCAATGATACTTGAGGTACTTTGCCTCAGTAACAGGACACCTGCCAAAGGACGACGCCTTTCTCACCAGCATCTTCGTTGGAACTCTACAAGGGGTGGCCTTTGAATGGTTCTACAGTTTGTCCGACAACTGGATTAAATCATTTGAAGAACATGTTCCTGGAACGGTTCTACGAAGGAGGGCTGGACATGACGATGTCTACTCTCATGACATCGTTCAGAAGAAAAAGGAGCCCGTACGAGCGTGAATTGAACGCTTCTGCCAGGCCGCCCTAAGGCTACCTCCAGGCATGCCTGAACTATGCCCATGGATTCATGTCGCAAGAATTTGCTCTCCACCATCAAACTGTGGCATAGTGCTTCCTGCACCGAGTGGACGCCCTATTACTGAAGCAGACGTGGCTCAGAAGAAGGCACAAGATGCACAACTCTTGGGTCTGAACTTCCCCTCTGTTGAAGATAAAGGAAAGCGAGTAAGAGACGGTAAAGGCAAGCAAGCCATGGCCGTCAATATTACAAAGGTTCCAGAGCTCGTGAGCTCCAAGCCGGCCGAAGCACAGACGCCGAAGGAAACCTACTCCTTCAATGACGAAGACATGCTCAAATTATTCGAGATGCTGACCAAGGGCAGCAGGCTGCAGCTTCCACCTCCAAGCATCCTGACGAAGTAGGAAAGGTGGATAATCCTAAGTACTGTCGTTACCACCAGTACATCCACCACTCAACACGCGACTACTACATATTGAAAAGATAGATTCAACGTCTTATCGACACCAAAGTCAACTCCTTCGATTATGAGGAAAAGCTGTGACGGCTAAAATGGTCACGATACAGTTCAGGAGCTATCTGATAGTCGAGACTAAAGACGGCATCGTCCCTATCCCAAAGGCAATGATAGAAGTCGTCAACCTTCCGCCCGCCAGGGACAATGCTTAGGGCCTCATCCCTTTCACAACACCGCAAGGTGAAGAAGTGATGTGGGTTCATCCAGATCTCACTCCTGACATGATTGTGCCAGCAACATGCTCGGCTAAAGGGAGGAAGGTCAGGACATGTCGCATGGTCTCCTCCTCGGAAGAAGACACCAGGGTGACCACTCGTTCGGCTCTCCAGCGAGAGGAAAACCAGGCTCCCAGGTCGCATACATCTAACAGTTAAAGGTACTTGCACAGTTTATACTCTTCGAATGGAGGAACAATATAAGATACAATCTCAATCACAACTAAGGAAGAAGTACGAATGATAGATATGATCCGAAACTACAAACTGAAACATAAACAAGAGAGAGGTCTAAGTGTCTAAGATAACATCTCCACAACATCCAGAATAACACAAGGTCCCAAATAATACAACTCCACAACACAAAAATAAGAAGAATGAAAATAACAGACTAAAATATCTACTCTAAGCAGTGGTGTCATCCTCAGCAGCTGCCTGAACCACGGGTCTAGGTTGCAAGTGTCGTCTATGCATGCTCCGTAGTAGGTAGGACAGAAAGCCTCATCCTCATCCTCTATATTTTCAACAGGTCCAGTCAGGACAGAGCGAGCACAATACATCTCAAAAGTTTATATCATGACAGGAATGTAAATCTAGCAATAGAATAAGATACATGAAACACTGTAAAGAAATGTACATAAAGTAAGAGAGATAGTTGTAACTGAAAATATCTACTATAAGTAAGGAACTGTAAGTGACTAGTGAATCAGAGTACAAGATAGACATGTGAATGGCTGGGAATGATTCATGATTACACTACAGAATTGATTCATGATTACGCTTGGGATTATTCATTGACTATTTCTACTCTCCATCCCCAAATCAATACACAAGGATCCATTCAAGTTATGTTAAGATTCATGATTACACTATTGACTCATAATGTGATTCATGAATTTGATTTGTGAAGGCTCTGTGATTCATGAGGGTGCATAGTCATAAGCAGATTCATGATAGTAGAAGCATGAAAGTACATAATATAAGTGAAACACATGACATGAAGTACCCGATGCTCCCGAGAGGGATAACATCTCATGAAAAGATCATAGAGTACCAATCCGTGTTACCAACGTGACAGCATCAAGTAAAGTAGTCTAGAGCAAGATATAAGTCCTAACGAGTATGAAATGATTAGAGAATGTACTCGCCGCCGATCTAAATGTCTGTGAGAATATACCATCCGAATCGAGGTATCTGACACCAATTTAGAACAACACAAGTTACAACATGTCCAAAATGGTATACTGAAGATTATACATTTTATATGATTTCTAGGTCCTCTATGCCATAGTCAACTCTTGGTCAACTTGGTCAACTACACTAGTCAAACTAGGTCAAGCCTAGTCCAATCAAGTCTCACTAAGCCTAACCAAGCCTAGGCTAGCACTCACACACAATCACAAGGCCACACAAGTTATCAACATACATATTTCTTATCTATATGCATATACTCAATATATAGGCAAGCACATAGGAAATCAAATATAGGCTAAGATATACACATGCACTATACATTATATTATGTATACACATCATGCATACACATTGCATTTCATACATTTATAACTATATGCATACATGCCTATATATCAATGTATTCAGTTACCTACATGTATTGAATATGTAAAGATAATATTCATATAGTCACAAATATATATATATTATTCATTCATGCATTCATTTAATCATACCTACTTTGCCTATGCATGCTTGCATCATATCACATTCATTTCTACATTCATGACATTCATGCATTCATTCATCATCATTCATTAACTTGCATCTGCATATATTAGATTATATATATATATATATTAGAGAGATAGAGAGGGGCTATGTGAGGCTAGTGTGTGTATACATAGCAAGGTGTACATGGTAGTAGGTAATATAGTTAAGAGGTTAGTGTGTCAATGCATGCTGTGAAGGGTTCATGTGTGTGTTCATGTATATGAGTGTGTGTTTTGAACAAAGCAGCAGTAGGTAATACATTTCAATTCTCAAAGAATCAAGCCATCTATATACACATTCAAATATACATTCATCTTAGGTTAACATCAAAATAACTCAATTTTACAGAGTAAACCCATTTTTCAGATTTATACATATATTGAATATTAGTTATAAATCGAAAACCAAAATTTACCAACCCAATCATTAATCTATATAACCCAGTCATGCAAGACATCAACCCAAACATTATATATGTTAACAAATTATTAAATGAACATTAATTTACATTATTCTAAATTAAACTCATTTAAACTCTAAAATTCTCGGGTTTTACACATTTTCAGTATCAGTTATCATTCGAACACCAAAATTCAAACCCAATATACATCTATCTAACCCAGTTTGTTTGATAGGAATCTCAGACACTATATCATGTAAAAATATTATAAATTAACATTTATTTTTAATTAAAACACATTTTAATCTCAGAAATCATGAAACATAGCACAGTATCAGAATTCAATTACAAACCCTAAATTCGAATCATGCAACTAAATAACATCAAATTAACAATTGATATAGGTTCGTGTACATGTGTAGGTGTCACACAGGTCTACTCGTATCCAAACAATTGGATACGAGGTGTCCAAACAGAGTAAACACGCACAGACACATGCTGTACAGTGTAGCATCGTGCGGCGAGGACACGGGTTCTTGCACACGACACGACACATCAAGTCACGTGCACATGTCCAAGGGTTTGCCAGGTATAGGGCTAGGGTCAGGGTAGCCTGTATCTTGTCTAGGTTGTGTCGTATTCAAGTTTCAATCGTGTATCAGTAGGAGAAACTTGGGTGTGCACAGTGTATAGAAAATCAGTGCACACTTGATTTCTCACTCAATACGAATCCATATCACTTGAAATTTCTTAGGTGTCGTGTCATACATGTGCCCTGTGTGTCCATGAAGTATCATGTCACATGAAGTCGTGTCCTACAGTGGGCTCGAGCAGCAGGGGAGCACAGGACACCCCTGCGCTATGTCTTGGCAGTGAGTTCGTATCCAAAATGGACACGAACAGTGTCCAATTTGTGCTCAGTCAACATAAAATCAAATCCCCTCATATAGGGCTACATAATACTAAAATTAGTTTAGAAAATGATAAACAAAACTTTGGTTCAGGCATTTCATCAAACATACAAACACAAACATTATACGTGTCCGATACGGACACAAAACGAAACCAAATCCAACCAAATTTCACCTATAGCTAGGGGACTCCTAGATCTATGCAACCATGCAAAGAAATAAAGAAAATTAAGTGGTTTGAGGGGTTTACCTATTGAGTGTCAAACTCAATAAAAAACTTCAAAAATAAGAATCCTTTTTGCAACACAAAAGCCCTAAATTGTTCAAAAGCTGTTATTTCTCATTATGAAGTAAATAGGCAATGATTAGCCCTAATGCAAGAGACTAGAGTCAAAAAGGAATTAAAATGAAGAAGATGTGAAGTGTTGAAGAATGGTCAATACCTCTTTCTTGCCAAATGTAGAAATAATATAAAAAGAGGCAAGAACAATGAAGAGGCATTAAATAGGGAAGGAGGATGGCTATGATGGCTAGGAATAATTAGGGTTGGGGATTTGCAAGGTTAGATGAGTGGCTAAGGCTTCTCCACAAAATCTAGCCAATCTATGGGCTCACGTCTAAAGTAATCTTTCTTAACATTTAGCCTAAAATATCCTACTAACATAATATCTAGATATTAGTCTAACTTAGCTATTAAATCTCTAACCCTCTAACTAAACCTCCATGAATATCGTTAGCATCTAGGTTAGATCAAAACTAGGCTAGACTCTAATAAAATATTTAGCACCATAATAATCAATCAAAATTTATTTTCACCAAATAAGTCAAAAATGACCAAAATACCCCTAGGCTAAAAAGTCATAATTAGTCATCCTAATCACATGGTTAGGCCTCCTTGGTCATGTTAGTCTCTAGGTCATGCAGTCTCTAGGGTTTCACTAGCAGCACATCAAAATTACAAGTCATGATTTAAATAGTTTTAAATTGATTAAAAATTACCATAAATTATATCATGATTTAAATAACATTATTTAATAATAAAAATACAAAAGTTTAAAATTACCCACATTTTAGAAAATTGGATGTTACAAGTATACCCTCCTTAGAAGAATTTTATCCTCAAATTAAGATGGTAGTACTCCTTCTAAGTCAACACCCCAACTATCAAAGTCTCAAAACCACACAATTCGATAATCATATGCATCTGTCCAAAATCATGATACTCAGTACCTCCTTCATGTTAGTGAGAAAGGCTACGATATTCACAAAGTCTTTGAGTAAGGTACATACCTCTAGAATCATGGTATTTAAAAATTTTACAATGTCGCATGCTTGGCCGCGAAAACCTTAAATTCCCACACCCGAAAAATATGTCCAAAATCTGACTATATGTCCTCACTATGCCAGCTAACATGACTATAAAAGACTCTAGATACCATAACTGAGGCGACCTAGCCCATACGACTTATCTCAAAAAATCTAATCACAACGAATCATTAGAACAAAATTTATCAACCAACAAGGAACATATATAATCGAATTTCAAGACAGTTATAAGAAGGCAAATACAGAAGCAGAATCGAGAAGAACGAAACCTGCTATAAGATCTTCAATGGCCTGTACATCATCGGCTGTCTTGGCAAAAGCTCGCCCCTGCTGGCCTCCCCTAGCCTGCTGCTGGTGCTGGACAAACCTCTACTGCTGTGTCTGCAAGGCTGGTCCCCTCTGCTGACCTACTGGAACCTTGGCTCCTGCTCTCTACCCTGAACGTGCCGAGAACATAGGGCACTCCTTCAGCTGATGGTCTGCTGCTCCACAGAGTAGGCATCTGCCTAGCCTCTTCCTGTATTCGCTCCATCCGTGCCCCAACTTCTTACAGTAAGCACAACTGGTGGGCTGCTGCTGGTAAGGTGCATGTAGCCTGCTGCTGGTAAGGTCCATGTAGATGTATGGATGCGTATGTATAATTATAGCTTGTTTTATAACCCATGAAGTATTTTCTATTATTGGAATATAATAAATATACGAAGCTACCTTTGTGCAGTGTGGTATTAGACTATATATATATATATAGATGACTACTGGAATATATTAGTACCTTCCAAATGGCGTGAATCATCCATGGATAGGCCCATCGTGTGATTAAAAGGCGTTGCTTGTGCAAGTTACACAATATCACTTAATGTCACTATCATATATAATGATACTTGGTTGTCTTGATTGATATTCAACACTTTCATCACGAAATTCTTCTCAAAGTTTTCTAACCAGAATCTTGAAATTTCCTGAACCTTTAACCTAAAGTTTCACTAGTTTGAAACTTTGAAGTCAATATAAAATCTTTTCTCTTTTGGATGATATAATGCATAGATAAGAAGTCCTTAAATCAGTTAACTATCCATCCACAGGTTTTAAGATGGGTAGATTATGATATATTTATCATTAATTGAGTTGCCATCTAACATTAAGATCACCATGTCACTACTTAATCTCTCTCCACATACACATGCAGCTATTTGTCACTTTACTGCCCATACACATATTCAGTTGTAAAACCAACTAATGCCACACAGCCGGGCCGAGCCCCTAATCCCTCACAAACTCGAACAACCCCCGAACTCAGCAAACAGCTCAAAGCAGCACCCATAACCCGATCTCACCTATACGATTAAACAGCAAGCAAAGTCCAGCCGCCCACTTATTCTCCTAAGCTGAGCCAAACCTGAGGGGGGCCCGAACCTACAGAAGCTGATATTAGGGCTAACCCGAGAGTCATCCAATACTCATTTATCACCGCGCGAGGGGGGGAGAAGAAATTTTCATCGACAATGCAAACCCTAGCGCCGAACCACCGCGCTACCACCCCCTCCTCCCAGGCGACCTACCAGCGCCACTCGTCGCCGGCGTTGCCACCACATACAGTGGGAACCGCCGCAGAAAGCTTCGCGCGCGCGTGTGACAGTAAACATGCGACAGCAGCAATGGCAGCGCAACAACCAACCTTATGGTAAGTTTTCGAACTCGTTACTCCATCATTTCGCAAACCGTAAATTAGTTTGGAAAGCCAACATGACCGCCTCGAAACCCCAGCAATTATATTTTGTATAGGATGCACCATCAGGCCACGGGATCGACTCAAAGTCGGTCAAAAATCTGTCGAAACAGGACAGTATTTCTAGTCCATGAACCCAGTTTGGAGTATCGATTCTGATCAATCCAGTAACCCTTTAGAGATTCTACTTGAAAAAAGTTAGAGGCAACATGTAGGGCTCCATGACCTAATTTGTGAAAGTCGATTTCATCGACTACGCTCCAAGAAAGCGGATCCCCAACTTGGACAAAAACCTGTTTTAAAAATAATAAAAATTCTCCACATGACGTGCGTCCCGCCATTCCAGGCGACGTGGTCTCGAACCGAAAGCATCGAAAGCTGCGTAACGGCTTCGTGGTCGTGTGGGCTTTGACGGAATTTAAATTGGTCGCGTGTGCGCGACGAATTTGATGCGTATCCATCAAAATTTACCGTATCGTACACTTTGCAAATATCTCAATTAGTTTGTGCACGCTCGTCAGATCGAGACGAAACTTGTGCCAACAGGACCATATCATTTTTCTGGTCCTGTATGCCAAGTTTGGTCCAATTTTGAGACAGTTGAATCGTACGTCGTTTTGCGGGCCCTACGGTCCTACTCAACGGGCGATTTTGTGCACGGCCTGCCGGAATCCAAATTAGGACATACGGTTGGGTTCGTATCGAAAAACTGGATCCGTAGACATGTAGTTTGACGACTTTAGAGACCGTTGCCTCGGGCACGCTTTTCGGTGCCAAGCGGGTCCAACGGCGGACACCGTTTTGGCCCGAAATTACCGTTTTGTCCCTGTATCCAGAATTGGACTTAAGGACAGGCGATCCTAGCTATTTTGACTATTCTGAGAACATTGGTAATATTTTTTCAGCTTCCGGGAACTGTTGTACGGGTTTTGACTATTGGGGCACATTGAGTGGTTCAGATTGTCGGTTTCACCAGCAGAGGACCACAGGCGAGTACAGTTTATTGTCTGTATTTCGATATTGATTTTTACTATATTTCATTGATTAGCCATTGGTTATGTGATTATTTTCTATTATAAATTGTTGAGTCGTGAATGAGAAGTACCAACGATGTGTGATCTGACCTTAGACCGTGTAAACAGTGTAGAAAGTGATTTATTTATTTCATGTAGACAGTGTAGACAGTGATTTATTTATTTCTTATAGACATGTAGACAGTGATTTATTTATTGCAAAGTAGACAGTGTAGACCGTAATTATTACTGCATTTAAACTGTGTAGATCGTGATTATTATTTTGTAGACAGTGTTTCTTTATTACAATATTTTCTGTAGACCGTGTAACTGTAGATCGTGTAACTGTAGACCGTATAACTGTAGACCGTGTAACTTTAGACCGTGTAGACCGTATCGCATAATTATTCCGAGACCGATCACATATCAAAGGTACTTCTAACAGTTGGGGAAAGTATTTTGTGTCTATTTATTTGCTATTGGTTTTCTGTATTTTCTGTTTATTTTCAAAACTCATGATTGATGTCTAACCTCTGTTGTATAGTCATTTTCTTTATTTGAAATTGTATTCAGTGAATTGTGCTCGTTCCATTCCTGACTGGAAATCAATATTTTTCAGGTTAGCCGTGGATTCACTTAGCAGAGAAATATGGGTGTACTTGCAGCCGAAGCTTAGAGACTAGCTAGATAGTGGAGTTGTAGTCATTCATTTATTTGTACAAGTTTATATTTTCTGCAAAATGTAAAACTTGTGATCATTATAAATTAAAGGCTTAATTGCACTTTGCTACCCTCAACTATTACCATTTTTCAACTTTGTACCCTAAACTATTTTTGTAACAATTTGGTACCCAGATGTTATTTTGGACTAAAATGCCCCTACCCCTACCCCTAACCCTCCTCCCCTGCACGCTCCGGCCGCCCCCTGGCTCACTCCGGCCGCCCCTCCCCCCTGCTAGCTCCGTCCCCCCCCTCCCCACCCCCTCCTGCTCGCTCCGGCCGCCCGCCTGCCCCCGCCTCTCCCCTAGGCCGCGGCAGCACGTGAGGAGGGGGCTGGGAGGGAGGGCGGGGCGGGAGGCGGGGCAGGGGGTGGCCGAAGCTAGCAGGGGGGGTGGGGGCGGTGGGGGCGGAGTTAGCAGGGGGGGCGGCCAGAGCTAGCAGGAGGGGTGGCCGGAGTGGGGAAGGGGGTGGAGGGAAGGAAGAGGGAAGGGCATTTTCGGAATTTTTGAAAAATTAGGTATCAAGTTGAAAAAAATAATAGTTGAGGTACCAATTTGTTACGAAAAAAAGTTTATGGTATCAAGTTGAAAATGCGGAATAGTTGAGGGTAGCAAAGTGCAATTAAGCCTAAATTAAATTAATTATATGAATGAGCATTATTTGTGATTTTGATCTTCATGGCCGTGACAGCGTTCTACCGCCGACACTGCGGCGTAGGCTGGCTTGGACACGTCTTGTATCTGGTTTTAAAAAAAAAATGGGTATGGGTCGTGACAAGTTTTGTGGTGGCCCATGCAGGTCAGTCTTCACAAATTATGCGAACTCATGATGGTACTTAAGTTAGTTGTACTATTGCGAGCCTGCGGCAAGGAAATGCTCATTCACGAATTAAGATTAATTTAATTTAAGTGAATGACTAGGACTAAGTCCCTTATATAAATTTACCGATGGGTAGTCTAGGCCATGCAATTTAGGATGAGGGTTATTAATTTTGATACCTTGTCAGATCCCCATAGTTACACTATTACCTCTTGATATGACGATATGATCCAATGTGGATAGATTATTCACTTGGTGAGGCAGAGTTTCCTAGAGTAATGGTCTAACCTTGATGAATTGTTCAATTCATTCTCTTTGCCTCTTAGATATCATCCCCATATCCTAGCCGAATTATCTATATAATTGCTAGTTGCCCTAAGAATCATTATTTTGTAAAGTTCTGATTTTGTTATCCATATACGGACCTCGAGTTAGTTTCGATTCAAGTTTATCCCTCAAAAGCTTGAATACACATGGAAGAGTTAGAATGTTTGTATTTCTTTTGTCCTCAGTTATTTCTCCCTGTTCAATCCTTTATTTTAAGGGTTGCGACTGATAGGACAAATGTTTACGCTTTATTTCATAGTCAACTTGTTTGAATCTATAGAACCCATGAAGTTTTACAGATATAGTTAAAAGAATATTAGTTGACCCATAATGGCGGGACAGCAGCACACTGTCGCCATTTATTTGAATTATGGAGACTATGAACTCACTGCAGCCAGCAGCGCACTGGCGAGACACGACCCTAGAGTTAAATTTTTAAGGAAATTATAGGTTATAGAATATTCTAAAACTATGTCTAGTGGTCCTCTTTGATCATAGTTACCCGGGTGTCAAGATAAGGTAGAGTATCTGATAGCATATCACATCTGAATCACAGAACCAAGAGTTTACCATCGCCCAAGTATACGGACGAGACATAATCCTCGGTAAAAAGATTTCAGACATGACTACAAGTTTAGGGTACTATAGAGGATAGGACCGTGCCATGTATGTCCCATAAGATCCAAAGCCAATAGTAGTAGAAGTTTGTAAGTTTGGTAGCATGTCTCCCGACCTAGCACTCCGTATGATCCTCGTGATCTATTGATGAGGAAAATGACTGACACTAATAGGTTACCTAGAATATAGAATTCAGAATTCCATAAACCATTAGTCGACCAAGGCCTTAAGGATAAGATTATAGTAGGATGTCTATAGAAGCAAGAACACCAGTTGAAGTTTGATTCCCTCTAAACTCGAACTACTTGTGCCTCTTTTCAAAAATCTCGCGTACTTGTATCTTGACCAACGCTGCTATTACAGCCTAGTTTTGCAAGCTCACTCTGTTCTCGAGCTTGATTCGAGGCATATGTTTAGTGGGGATGCCTGCTAACATATTGTCTAATCAGAATCGATGTATTACGGTCTGATCAACCGTAGTGCACTTGGTTCGCTCTCTCTTTGATTAATCTATGTGGATTGAGATATCAAGGTATCTATGGTCTCATCGGCGACTGCAATGACAATTCCTCTTGAATTATACATTCGCCTTTGAATCACGAAATTGTATTCAGTGACATCTCCCTTGAACTCTTTGTCGTTTTTGTCTTTCTCCGATTTGGAAAGACGAGAGATCGTGATGGTAGAGAGATACAGAGTATCCCCATGGCTATGATAGTGGTATACACAAGTGTAACTACCATCGGCCAGTCATGTGATTGAGTTACTCGTTCTCCCATCGACCCTCAAACTACTATTGAGACTTTCGAGCCATCTGAATTTGAGAATGATTAGGGTTTTACCCTTAGTCAGAACGCCAACCTAGGAGACTATCTATTCTCAAGAAACCAAATGTTGTGAGTCGCTAATTATTTGCTGGAAGCTTGCCTTAACTAGCAACCCTTAAGCCTTGAACCAACCCTTCCTCGACCGAAGCCCACAGTTAGACATGAGATGAGTGGACAATAGGGTAATCATTTACCATGACACTCATCCCGAGATTGGTTTCCAACAAATATTACTCTAGTTATGTAAATTTTATTATTAAGACCTAACTATTGGAATACCACAGTCACTAGCTTAGCCAATACCATAGCTTAAATACCCTGTCATATTATGATCTACCAGTTGTCAACAGCAATATACGATCACTAAAACTCTTGTGACGATAGTCTGGCAGGTTGACACAAATAGAAATTCATGACTCAGTTGTAGAAATCTTGTGCCTTAGAGTTGGTTACCCCGACGATAACTCTTATATACTGTGGACGAGTAGATCATTCTATTTTATCGACCATGTGTCATTGTACACGCTCATTTTCTATTTATTGAGGAACGATCCTTGACTTAACTTATATCAACCGTATCCCGTTACACCGTGCCTTATCTTTATCAACATAAGTCGGGGTACAGTATCTGGACTTTGAAATTCTTCCGACCTCATTATTCCTAAAACCACGTCCTAACTTCTAAGGTGGGTAGACTATAAGCCTTCTAGAAATTTTGGGACGAACGAGGATTACCGATTGATTTGAATAATTTTATTAGAATGATAGTTAGTGCCCTATAGACTCCCACTTTCCATTTAGATCATTTGTGTCCCCGGCCGTGTCATTAATATTCGGAGCACAAGACCAAGCTGTTACCTTCCAACAAATTTCATATGCAAGTTCTAGACGAGTCCACCTTCATCTAGGTATATCATGTCCCACTTAAACCCGTCCCCTTGTACTCTATTTTATGGTACGACTTTCACGTAAAAAGGACTAGCTATAACCCTTACCATAATAGCGGTATGTTTCCCGACTTCCATTAGAGGCTCAACCTTGACTCAATTCATTCGAACCAATATATGGTTGTGATTTACTTGAAGCCCACTACGCACATGTCACTAGTGTGTCACTCAATTGGGTCTTTTCGTGCTATTTAAACACAAAAGCCACAAAAGATGCATTTTTGGGCTTTAGGGACCAAGCTAACCAACTTGACGGGCAACTAGCTCAACCCTTGGATAGAAACCTATTCTAGGATACCCTAACCTAGTAAAAATAGTTTATCGTTGGGACCTTGTTCAGTCCATATAGATTGAAATCAAGGGTTCATCCAACTAACGATTGGTGTCCAATCGGAGAACCCTTAAGACCCAGTTAAACCCATCCATGCATGCCACCATAGTTGACTATAAAATCGGACTATTTGAGATAGGTCCCTATACCGATTATGTAGCCTCCATCTCGTAGAATGTGAAGTCATTCGTAACCCTTATCCGGTCTACCTAGGAGTCGCGATACGATCTTGTATTGCATTTATATCCCTTGTTTTGTGTTTAAATAGCCACGGGAAAGATCACAATCTTGATTTTTCAAATTCTGTTCTATTTTGGAATCTTGTTTAGAACTTCAAGAACAAAATTTCTGTATTGCATGGATTGCAAGCTCTCTAAGAAATGAAGGGCTCTTGATTTAGCAAGTAACTGGGCTAGAGTAGCCACTCTAGCAAATAAGTCAATGGTTCATAGACCTTCTTTCTAGCTGCATCATTAGATACCCTCTACCGCTCTTGAAACTTTATAATTGCTCTCGGTTATTTTTTATCTTCCTGTCCTCCTATTTCGGAGCGACGAGGGTCATGCTTATTAAAGTTTACCAATATTTCTTAGCTACTTGTGTAAATTTATTGCTTGTTAGATTTTGGGTTATTTGATAGATAGGAGAGGATTATAGAGGCCAAAAGCAGTAGATATCTATTTTAACAAATAGTTAAAAGATTATAAAGTTTTAGTGACATAGCTTGAGAGAGTAGTGTGATCAAAGGTGGGTAGAAGTCCTCGAATTTCGTAGTTACAAAATGGCTAGAAGGAGGATATAAACGGTTTTTGAGAAATTAAAATTCGAGGAGATTAAGGTAGTGGTAGATTTTATTTTTTTTGAATTTAAGAATAGTTATGAATTAGAATTTGAGGATATTGTGGTAATAGTGGATTTATTCTTTTTATTTTTATTTTTATTTTTTTTGTTTGAATTTTAGGCATGTTTATGAGTTAGAATTTCGAGGACGAAATTATTTAAGGTGGGTAGATTTGTAGCTCCCTTCCCAAAAATTATTTTTGTGACCCGGTGGTACCAAACTGGTCCGGACTGGACCCGAACCGGACCTAGCACTATAGTCATACAGTGCGACCAACGGTGTCCATGTAGATGTATGGATGCGTATGTATAATAGCTTGTTTTATACACATGAAGTATTTTCTATTATTGGAATATAATATAATATGCGAAGCTACCTTTGTGTGTGGTATTAAACTATATATATATATATATATATATATATATATATATAATTATTAATATATATATATATATTATATATATAGATGACTACTGGAATATATTACTACCTTCCAATGGCGTGAATCATCCATGGATAGGCCCATCGTGTGATTAAAAGGCGTTGTGCAAGTTACACAAGATATCACTTAATATCTCACTATCATATATAATGATACTTGGTTGTCATGATTGATATTCAGCACTTTTATCACGAAATTCTCTCAAAGTTTTCTGACCAGAATCTTGAAATTTTCTGAACCTTTAACCTAAAGTTTCACTAGTTTGAAACTTTGAAGTCAATATAAAATCTTTTCTCTTTTGGATGATATAATGCATAGATAAGAAGTCCTTAAATCAGTTAACTATCCATCCACAGGTTTTAAGATGGGTAGATTATGAAAGATATTTATCATTAATTGAGTTGCCATCTAACATTAAGATCACCATGTCACTACTTAATCTCTCTCCACATACACATGCAGCTATTTGTCACTTTACTGCCCGCAACACATATTCAGTTGTAAAACCAACTAATGCCACACAGCCGGGCTGAGTCCCTAATCCCTCACAAACTTGAGCAACCCCCGAACTCAGCAAACAGCTCAGAGCAGCACCCATAACCCGATCTCACCTATACGATTAAACAGCAAGCAAAGCCTAGCCGCCCGCTTATTCTACTAAGCTGGGCCAAACCTGAGGGGGGCCCGACCCTACAGAAGCTGATATTATGGCCAACCCGAGAGTCATCCAATACATATTTATCACCGTGCGAGGGGGAGAGAAGGAATTTTCATCGACAATGCAAACCCTAGCGCCGAACCACCGTGCTACCACCCCCTCCTCCCCTGGGCGACCTACCCGTGCCACTTGCCGTCGGCGTCGCCACCACACACGACGGGAACCGCCGCAGAAAGCTTCGCGCGCGCGTGACAGTGAACACGCAACAGCAGCAATGGCAGCGCAACAACCAACCTTATGGTAAGTTTCCGAACTCGTTACTCCATCATTTCGCAAACCATAAATTAGTTTGGAAAGCCAACATGACCGCCTCGAAACCCCAGCAATTAGATTTTGTATAGGATGCACCATCAGGCCACGGGATCGACTCAAAGTCGGTCAAAAATCTGTCGAAATGACAATATTTCCAGTCCATGAACCCACTTTGGAGTATCAATTCTGATCGATCCAGTAACCCTTTAGAGATTTACTTGAACAAAGTTAGAGACAACATGTAGGGCTCCATGACCCAATTTGCGGAAGTCGATTTCATCGACTACGCTCCGAGAAAGCGGATCCCGAACTTGGACAAAACCTGTTTTAAAAACAATAAAATTCTCCACACGGCGTGCGTCCCGCCATTCCGGGCGATGTCGCGAACCAAAAGCATCGAAAGCTGCGTAACGGCTTCGTGGTCGTGTGGGCTTTGACGGAATTCAAATTGGTCGCGTGTGCGCGACGAATTTGATGCGTATATGTCGAAATTCACCGTATCGTGCACTTTGCAAATTTCTCAATTAGTTTTGCACGCTCATCAGATCGAGACGAAACTTGTGCCAACAGGACCGTATCGTTTTTTGGTCCTGTATGCCAAGTTTGGTCCAATTTGAGACAGTTGAATCGTACGTCGTTTTACGGGCCCCACGGTCCCACTCAACGGGCAATTTTGTGCACGGCCTGCCGGAATCCAAATTAGGACATACGGTTGGGTTCGTATCGAAAAACTGAATCCATAGACATGTAGTTTGACGACTTTAGAGACCGTTGACTCGGGCACACTTTTGGTGCAAAGTGGGTCCAATGGCGGACACCGTTTTGGTCCGAAATTACCGTTTTGCCCCTGTATCCAGAATTGAACTTAAGGATAGGCGATCCTAGCTATTTTGACTATTCTAAGAACATTGGTAATATTTATTTCAGCTTCTGGGGACTGTTGTACGGGTTTTGACTATTGCGGCACATTGAATGGTTCAATTGTCGGTTTCACCAGCAGAGGACCACAGGCGAGTACAGTTTATTGTCTGCATTTCGATATTGATTTTCATTATATTTTATGGATTGGCCATTGGTTATGTGATTATTTTCATTATAAATTGTTGAGTCGGGAATGAGAAGTACCAACGATGTGTGATCTGACCTTAGACCGTGTAGACAGTGTAGACAGTAATTTATTTATTTCTTGTAGACAGTGTAGACAGCAATTTATTTATTGCAAAGTAGACAGTGTAGACCGTGATTATTACTGCATTTAAATTGTGTAGATCGTGATTATTATTTTGTAGACAGTATTTCTTTATTGCAATATTTTCTGTAGACCGTATAACTGTAGACCGTGTAACTGTAGACCGTGTAACTTTAGACCGTGTAGACCGTGTCGCATAATTGTTCCGAGACCGATCACATATCAAAGGTACTTCTAACAGTTGGGGAAAGTATTTTGTGTCTATTTATTTGCTATTGGTTTTCTGTATTTCCTGTTTATTTTCAAAACTCATGATTGATGTCTAACCTCTGTTGTATAGTCATTTTCTTTATTTGAAATTGCATTCAGTGAATTGTGCTCGTTCCATTCCTGATTAGAAACCAACATTTTTCAGGTTAGCCGTGGATTCACTTAGCAGGGGAAATATGCGTGTACTTGCAGCTGAAGCCTAGAGACTAGCTAGATAGTGGAGTTGTAGTCATTCATTTATTTGTACAAGTTTATATTTTTCTGCAAAATGTAAAACTTGTGATCATTATAAATTAAATTAATTATGTAAATGAGCATTATTTGTGATTTTGATCTTTATGGCCGTGACAGCATTCTACCGCCGACACTGCGGCGTAGGCTGGCTTGGACACGTCTTGTATCCGGTTTTTTTAAAAAAAGACGGGTACGGGTCGTGACAGCCTCAATCTACAGTCTCTCTGGAATCTCTGCTAGCCTGAAGATCTCCTTCATGTTCTTGATCCACTCGTCTGCGTACAGGATGCCTCTGTGCCCCTGAAGTCTCACGGGTGCATCTTCTAGAAATCCTGTATGCCCTTCTCCTTTGGCTGATGCTGGTGCTAACCTATCGGAGGCTAAGTTGTAGCCCTCTCAGCTGTCATCAGGGCCAGATCGATGCCTCGATTGAACTCCACCGTCTGACGCTGCTGCTGAGCCTCCATAAACTGCTGGAAGAAGGTAAACAGCTGCACTGCGTCAACTGATCCCGTAGGTGGCGGCTGCTGAAATATATCTGGAATGACAGGGGAAGACCTCTGAACAGGTAGAGGCACACCCCCAAAAGCTGCAGAAACTTCGACATACGAAGTGATGGGAGGAGCTGCGGTCCCAGCATCTACAATCGGGCTAGAGGTGGCAGACCTCTCACCTGTCTGCTGGGCCAGAACGATGCGATCGTGTCTCGATCACCATCCTGGAGACAGATCGAACAAGGAATCAATACTGTGATATAAGCGATAAATCAAGGAAGGACAATTTATTTCAAAAGAAAGCATTAAAGCAGCAATAATTTTGATAACAAGAATCAGGTTAAGAGCTTTTTTTAATGTGATTGAGTACCTCAAAATCGTACTCCGACTGCAGGCTGTAGTGATACTCTAGTTCGAATACCACTACATAAACTCTACCTGCATGGGCCACCAATAAAAATGTGTCATGACCCGCACCCTAGTGTAAGGGCACGAGAAGTGGGAACGTCCAGCCTACGCCGCAGTGTCGACGGTAGAACGCTGTCCTAGGTCATATACATCTAATAGTTAAAGGTACTTGCACAGTTTATACTCTCCGAATGGAGGAACAATATAAGATGTACAATCTCAACCACAACTAAGGAAGAAGTACGAATGATAGATAGATAGATATGATCTACTACAAACTGAAACATAAACAAGAGAGAGGTCTAAGTGTCTAAGATAACATCTCCACAACATCCAAAAACACAAGATCCCAAATAATACAACTCCAGAACACAAAAATAAGAAGAAGGAAAATAACAGACTAAACTATCTACTCTAAGCAGTGGTGTCATCCTCAGCAGCTGCCTGAAACACGGGGTCCAGGTTGCAAGTGTCGTCTATGCCTGCTCCTTAGTAGGTAGGACAGAAAGCCTCATCCTCATCCTTTGTAATATTTCAACAGGTCCAGTCAGAACAGGAGTGAGTATAATACATCTCAACAGTTCATATCATGACAGGAATATAAATCTAGCAATAGAATAAGATACATGAAATGCCGTAAAGAAATGTACATGAAGTAAGAGAGATAGTTGTAACTGGAAATATCTACTGTAAGTAAGGAACTGTAAGTGACTACTGAATCATATTACAAGATAGACATATGAATGGCTGGGAATGATTCATGATTACACTACGGAATTGATTCATGATTACGCTACTTTGGAATTATTCACATGACTATTTCTACTCCTCCATCCCCAAATCAATACACAAGGATCCATTTAAGTTATGTTAAGATTCATGATTACACTACTGACTCATAATGAGTGATTCATGAATTTGATTTATGAAGGCTCTGTGATTCATGAGGGTCCATGAGTCACAAGCAGATTCATGATAGTAAAAGCATGAGAGTACATGATGTAAGTAAACACATATGACATGAAGTACCCGATGCTTCCGAGAGGGATAACATCTCATGAAAAGGTCCATATAGTACCAATCTGTATTACCAACGTGATAGCATCAAGTAAAGTAGTATAGAGCAAGATATAAGTCCTAACAAGTATGAAATAATCAGAGAATGTACTCGCCTGTGATCTGAATGTCTGTGAGAATATACCGTCCGAATCGAGGTATCTGACTCCTATTTAGAACAACACAAGTAACAACATATCCAAAATGGTAATACTGAAGATTATAATGCATTTTATATAATTTCTAGGTCCTCTATGCCATAGTCAACTCTTGGTCAACTCTGGTCAACTACTAGTCAAACTAGGTCAAGCCTAGTCCAATCAAGTCTCACTAAGCCTAACCAAGCCTAGGCTAGCACTCACACACAATCACACGGCCACATAAGTTATCAACAATATATTTCTTATCTATATGTATATATACTCAATATATATAAGCATACACATAGGAAATCAAATATAGGCTAAGATATACACATGCATTATACATTATATTATGTATACACATCATGCATACACATTGCATTTCATACATTTATAACTATATGCATACATGCCTATATATCAATGCATTCAATTACCTACATGCATTGAATATGGATGTAAAGATATATATTCATATAGTCATAAATATATATATATATATATATATATATATATATATATATATATATATATATATATATATATATTATATATTATTTATTCATACATTCATTTAATCATACCTACATTGCCTATGCATGCTTGCATCATATTACATTCATTTCTACATTCATGACATTCATGCATTCATTCATCATCATTCATTAACTTGCATATGCATACATTAGATTACATATATATATATATATTAGAGACATAGAGAGGGGCTATGTGAGGCTAGTGTGTGTATACATAGCAAGGTGTACATGGCAGTAGGTAATATAGTTAAGAGGTTATTGTGTCAATGCATACTGTGAAGGGTTCAGTGTGTGTTCATGTATATATGAGTGTGTGTGTTTTGAACAAGGCAGCAGTAGGTAATACATTTCAGTTCTCAAAGAATCAAGCCATCTACATATACACATTCAAATATGCATTCATCTCAGGTTAACATCAAAATAACTCAATTTTACAGAGTAAACCCCATTTCTCGGTTTATACATATATGAATATTAGTTATAAATCGAAAACCAAAATTTACCAACCCAATCATTAATCTATCTAACCCAGTCATGCAAGAGATCAACCCAGACATTAATATGTTAACAAATTATTAATGAACATTAATTTACATTATTCTAAATTAAACTCATGTAAACTCTGAAATTCTCGGGTTTTACACATTTTTAGTATCAGTTATCATTCGAACACCAAAATTTAAACCCAATATGCATCTATCTAAATCCAGTTTGTTTGACAGGCATCTCAGACACTATATCATGTAAAAACCTTAAAAATTAACATTTATTTTTACTTAAAAATATATTTTAATCTCAGAAATCAAGGAAACATAGTACAGTGTTAGAGTTCAATTAAAAACCCTAAATTCGAATCATACAACTAATTAAACATCAAATTAATAATTGATATAGGTTCATGTACATGTGTAGGTGTCACACAGGTCTACTCGTGTACAAACAATTGGACACGAGGTGTCCAAATAGAGTAAACACACACAGACACATGTTGTACAGTGCACGTCGTACGGCGAGGACACGGGTTCATGTACACGACACACGACACATCAAGTCACGTTCACGTGTCCAAGGGTTCGCCAGGTATAGGACTAGGGTTAGGGTAGCCTGTATCGTGACTAGGTTGTGTCAGGTCCAAGTTTTAATCGTGTATCAGTGGGAGAAACTTGGGTGTCCACAGTGTATAGAAAATCAGTGCACACTCGATTTCTCACTCAATACGAATCCATATCACTTGAAATTTCTTGGGTGTCGTGTCAGACATGTGCCCTATGTGTTCATGAAGTATCGTGTCACATAAAGCCGTATCGTGTCCTACAGAGGGCTCGAGCAGCACGGGAGCACAGTACTCTCACGTGATGTGTCTTGGCGGTGAGTTCGTGTCTAAAATGGACACTAACAGTGTCCTAATTTGTGCTCAGTCAATATGAAATCAAATCCCCTCATATAGGGCTACATAATACTAAAATTAGTTTAGAAAATGATAAACAAAACTTTGGTTCAGGCATTTCATCAAACACACAACACAAACATTGATACGTGTCCGATACAGACACAAAACGAAACCAAATCATACCAAATTTCACCTATAGCTAGGGGACTCCTAGATCTATGCAACCATGTAAAGAAATCAAGAAAATGAAGTGGTTTGAGGGGTTTACCTATTGAGTGTCAAACTCAATAAAAAATATCAAAAAAGAGAATCCTTCTTGCAACACAAAAGTCCCAAATTGTTCAAAAGCTATGATTTCTCATCATGAACAGTAAATAGGCAATGATTATGTCCTAATACAAGAGACTAGAGTAAAAAAGGAATTAAAATGAAGAAGTTGTGAAGTATTGAAGAATGGTCAATACCTCTTTCTTGCCAAATGTAGAAATGATGTAAAAAGAGGCAAGAAAAATGAAGAGGCATTAAATAGGGGAGGGGGATGGCTATGATGGCTGTAGGAATAATTAGGGTTAGGGTTTTGCAAGGTTAGATGAGTGGCTAAGGCTTCTCCACACAAATCTAACCAATCTAAGGGCTCGCATCTAAAGTAATAACATTTAGCCTAAAATATCCTACTAACATAATATCTAGATATTAGTCTAACTTAGCCATTAAGTCTCTAACCCTCTAACTAACCTCCATGAACATCGTTAGCATCTAGGTTAGGTCAAAACTAGGCTAGACTCTAATAAAATAATTAGCACCATAATAATCAATCAAAATTTATTTTCACCAAATAAGTCAAAAATGACCAAAATATCCCTAGGCTAAAAGTCACAATTAGTCATCCTAATCACATGGTTAGGCCTCCTTGGTCATGGTTAGTATCTAGGTCATGCAGTCTCTAGGGTTTCACTAGCAGCACATCAAAATCATAAGTCATGCTTTAAATAGTTTTAAATTGATTAAAAATCACCATAAATTATATCATGATTTAAATAACATTATTAAATAATAAAAATACAAAAGTTTAAAATTACCCTAATTTTAAAAAACTGGATATTACAGCTCCTGAAGAAGAGACGCCCCCACCGGCGACCCATTCTACTCCCGATATAGCACAAGCCGGACCTTCTCAACTTTTTGTCGCAGATAAGCAGAAACAAAAGAAGGTCCACTTCGATAAGCCTCTACGAAAGGACTCGGCAGTAGGTCTGATCAAGCCTTACAACTTCGATATACTGGCACAACTGGCCAATACGCCGGTTCGGTTATCACTCTTTGAGCTTCTCCGGCTCTCCAAAGCAACTCGGGATGCCCTCAGCGAGGCGCTGTAGAATGCAGAGGCTTACCTCGCACATGTGAAGCACCCCAAGGAAGACCCTGCAGCATGTCCATATTACCATAGCGTGGTCAAGGTGATTCCTATGATCACCTTTACGCAGCACGATATGCTGCTAAAGAACAACCGGCACAACCGACCCCTGTACTACACAGGATACATGAGTACAATCAAAGTCGATCGCATTCACATCGATCCGGGCTCATCGCTCAGCATCATTCCTCAAAGTTTGCTCCAAACTCTAGGGATCCCGATGTACTGTCTCACGGCATCGAACACCACCATTAGCGGCTTCAACGCAGGAAAGAGTGAGCCTCTGGGCAAGATCCGATTGAAGTGCCAAATAGGTGATCTTCATACTGAGGTTACCTATTACGTCATCGATGCGGACATAAACTACAACATGTTGCTTGGATGGCCATGGATACATAAGTACATGATCGTCCCCTCCACCCTTCACCAGCGCATAAAGTACGTGGCCAGTGACAACCGTCAAGATAGAGTTTGCTGACATCGACCTGTTTTGAGGTCTCGAAGCATACTGTACGGATGCTGATCTATATAAACCAATCCCCTGGGATGACGAGTCCAATGATGCCTACGACGAAGCAGAAGCTACAACCGTCACGGAAGGACCCATAAGGGTTTGACTGAAAGGGAAGCCACCTAAGACTCCAGTCCCCTGGTCATTAAACTCCGGGGTAAGGCTCCAGCATGGCCGCCTCTGACGGCATCAAGCCAGGAGCCCCTACAAATAAAGCTCTCCCGAAAGGCCCCAACACCCGCTCCAAAGCTGTGAGATACTCTGGCTGCGCCTCTGCGGTGATCAAGATGAAACGAAAATCTCCTCCACCTCCTCCTGCAGCAGCTCTTGCCCACAAGGAATTACGAGATGACGTTTGCCCCAATACCGAGGCACAGTCTTTAGATGATGTAATCCTTCGGGATAAAATTTCGTATTTTATTAATAAAAAGTTGTCTTCGAATTACTCATGTGCGCATTGGAACACTAAGTACTTCTTAGACAACGCTCTATGTACTCTATAAATGCAAGTGACAACCGCCAACCTTGTAAACCGAGTTGTCCCCTCCAAAGGCTCCTACTTCCTAGTCCCGCCAAAGAACTCGGAGGAGCAACATATCGTCTTCGATCGACTGGAACATCTGCAACGGCTAGTCCCAAGAGAACCGAAACCCAACGACGGCAAGATGCAGATCTACTGCTATGCTACTCAAGCCAAATATCTCATCCAGAAGATGGGATATAACCTGAACAGCAACAAAGGGCTGAACTACAGCAAAGGTCGGCAGCTTCTCTTACGAGTTCGTACTCCGAAGGGAAAGCCTCAGAACTACTACCAACGTACTCGCCGGGGGTTGGGGTATATTACTCCCATGACCACTTTAGAGAGTTCAGAACCGGAGGCTCCACTACACTCGCATTCTTTCGGCTCTTCAACCTGGGATTTTGATACCAGTATAGGCCGGGACCTCCAGAAGGTACTATCCGCCAACATGGTTTCTATAGACAATCTCGCAGAGGAACAAGACCAGGCATTCGATTTCTTCGAAGAGGAGCCCTGGGCTCAACGCCTTGGCTCTAAGTGGGAATGGTGTTTTGAACAGCGAGAGCCTCCCACCGAGGACGAGGTTGTCCAGATCGACTTAGGGGATGAAACTTCCCCTAAACCCATCTTTGTCAGCAAAAGCCTGACAGGAGATGACAAAGATTCTCTGGTATAGCTGGTCCGGGAGTATATAGACATATTTGCCTGTGGCTATAAAGATATGTCGGGTTTGGACCCACAAGTCGCTATACACCGGCTCAATATTCTACCTGACGCCAAACCTGTCAAACAGTAGTAGCGTTGCTTCCGTCCCAATATTATGGACGCGACCGAAGAAGTCGATAAACTCCTTGAGAGTGGCTTCATCCATGAAGAGCATCACTCGGACTGGGTGGCCAATATCGTGCCGGTTACCAAGAAAAACGGAAAATTAGAGTCTGCATAGACTTCCGGTATCTCAACTCGGCATGTCCAAAAGATGAATTTCCTCTCCCAAACATAGACGTGATGATCGACAACACTTGTGGCTTTGAACGTATGTCCTTCATGGATGGCTTCTCAGGCCACAACCAAATCAAGATGTTCTCCGAGGACGAAAAGCATACTTCGTTTCGGACTCCAAAAGGATATACTGTTATACAGTTATGCCCTTCGGATTGAAGAATACAGATGCAACCTACCAGCGGGCTATGAGTACCATATTTTGCAAACATCTTCGGAAGACGATGGAGTGTTACGTCGATGACATTGCCGTCAAGAGCAAAGTCAAGTCCAGCCACTTGAACGACTTACGAAAAGTGTTCGACATAATACGGGCGCACCAACTAAAGATGAATCCGGCCAAATCCTTCCTAGGCGTCTCCAGCGGCAAGTTCTTTGGCTTCATCGTCACGATGAAGAAAATCTATATTAACCCAAAGAAAATGAAGGCAATCCTGGACATGGCTCCCCGAAGAATCTTAGGGAACTTTGAGGCCTGCAAGGACGTCTGGCACACATCAAAAGATTTATAGCAAACTTCTCTGGTGGATGCCAGCCCTTCACCAAACTGATAAAAAAGGGGGTCTCCCTTGTATGGACCGAAGAATGCCAGTAAGCATTCGACGATATCAAGAAGTACCTCACTAGTCTATTCTGAAAGCTCCAGTAATAGAAAGACCTTTTGTACTCTACGTTCGAGCCATGGATCACTCTCTCGGAGCATTACTGGCCCAGAAGAGTGATAAAGGACACAAGCAAGCCGTCTATTACCTCAGTCGAACCATGATTGGAGCAGAGCACCGGTACAATCCTGTCGAGAAGGAATGTCTTGCTTTACTCTTCGCCATTCAGAAAATACGTCACTATGTGACCGGACAGACGAACCACGTCGTCTCCCAAATCAACACCTTAGGGTCCTTATGACCAAGCCAGGGGCGGTTAAAGGCTAAGCGTTGGCCGATTTCCTAGCAGCACACCCTGTGCCAGAGACGTCAAAGCTCTACGATGACATCCCTGATGAAGTCTTAGAATCTCATGCTGTCTCAGACAACCCAGTATGGCAACGGTTTTTTGATGGTACTTCAAGGACAGGACCTAAGGGTGAGATTGTAGCGGGAGTGGGGGTTGTCCTCATTACCCCGATAGCCTAATCATCCATGGTGCCTACTCCCTCATGGAGTCATGTTCCAACAATGTTGCTGAGTACAACACCTTCATCATCGGGCTACAACTCGCTAAACAGTTGGGGGTTGACTATATCGAAGCCAATGGGGACTCAAAGCTGATCATTAGCAAAGTTCGAGGGCAATATGAGGTATGTCATGAGGACCTAATCCCCTACCATCAGGCGGCCGTCGACATCATCTCCATGTTCACATGTTTCTTTATAGAACATGTGCCATGTTTACAAAATTTGGAGGCCGACGCCCTCGTCGGTCTCGTCGCTTCTCTCGTAGCTCCTAGAAGATCCCAATACACCGTTACGGTAATAGGGCAAGAACTCGTCTGTCCGAAGAATGCTCTGCACACATGCCAAAGTTACTCAGTCCAAGCGGAGGCTAATATAGACGTACAGGACTGGCATTTTCCGTTCATCGACTACGTGGTCTACGGGATTCTACCCGAAGACCCGAAGGAGGCAGCTTCCATCCGGAGACGTTCCTTCCGATTCTTCTATGACACAGCTACCAAAATGTTGTACCATCATTCTTACGACGGACTCCTCCTCCGGTGCTTATCCCAGACAGAGGCGCATGAAGCGTTCCGAGAGGCACACGATGGGACCTATGGAGCTTATCAACCCGGGCCTAAGTTACAAGACCGACTGCGCCGCATGGGCTATTACTAGCCCACTATGATGGCAGACGTCGTAGAATATGCGAAGAAGTGTCGGGCATGTCAGTTACATACAGACTTTATTACCGATCTTCGGAGCATCTACACCCTAATGTGGCCTCCTGGCCATTTGAAGCATGGGGAATGGATATCGTTGGGCCAATCAGCCCCTCTTCCTCCAAAGGACATCGCTTTATCCTTGCCATCACGGATTACTTCTCTAAGTGGGTGAAAGCAGTGTCATTGGCAGAAGTAAAAGCCTCGAACTTGATCAGCTTCATCAAGCACCACGTCATCTACCAGTTCGGGGTCCCCAGAAGAATTAACTATGATAATGGCCTCCAGTTCGTGAGCCATGCCTCCCAGCGGTTCTATGACAAGAACCGAGTACAGAATGTGGCTTCAACGGCCAATAACCTGACGGCTAATGGGTTGGCCGAAGCATTTAACAAAACTAGTATCAAACTGCTCAAGAAAGTCGTGTCCTCTAATAAACGAGACACGAACGAAAAGTTGGGCGAATGCCTATGGGCATAACGTAAGACCGTACGGACACCAACGGGCACATCGTTCACCCTGGTCTACGAAAGTGAAGCGGTGCTCCCCTTGGAGATTCAAATCCCGTCCTTACGGGTAGCTATCACCAATCAGCTGACTGACAAAGATAACCAGCACAGACGGTTACAAGAGTTGAAAGCGTTGGATGAAAAATACTTGTTAGCACAACAAAGAATTGAGCTTTACTAAGCTCATATTTTTGGGGCCTTCAACAAAAGATTCTGGAAAAGATCATACCAAGTGGGCGATCTCATCTTAGCAGTACGAAGGCCGATGGTGATGACTCACAAAATGGCTGGAAAGTTCGAGCCCAAGTGGGAAGGTCTGTTCGTCATAGAAATGGTATACTCCAACGGTGCTTATCAACTAGCAAAAGCCAATGGTGACTTGCTAATGATGCCCATCAACGACAAGTTTCGAAAGAAGTATTATGCCTGAAGATGAAACCGGCATAGGCTTTTGCATCCCCTAAGAGTGCATATGGGTTCTGGTAAGGGGATTCCTTTCTTCTATATCTTCCTCCAGTAGATGAAGAACTACGTCTATATTACCTCTGGATTGCTCTTCTATACCCAGACGATGCGGCTACCACGTCTATATTACCTCTGAGTAGTCGTTCTCTCTGTATTGATCCTATGATTATCAATGGCTATATAGATAACAGTTCACGTTCATACTATATCTGAATTGTAGTTCTATATCCCAGTGAAGATTAGGCCTTCCACGTTCATATTACCTATGGTTAGGCGTGTCTTCTACAATGACCCCTCCTTATGTTAAAAAATAGTAAGGGAACAGAAGAGTTTTTATACAAAAACATGTTGCTAAAAAGACCTATTATAGACTTTCCATAGTTACATATACAGAGACAAGAATCTGAAACATCACCGAACACGTATGCTCATGCCACATGTTCATGCTTCTGTTCAAAGTACCCCAAACTTGATCCAAGTTTGGGACACTTTAAAGGGGGTCTTGTAAAAGCAAGAAAAATCTCAGCTGATAACATTCCTCCACCACAGCGCAGATGATACAAAGGCTCAGACCGAGTATTAAAAAGACAACATAAGATACGGAAAGAAGTTCTGTTATCGTTATGCCTACAAAGATCTAGTACAGATTCATCAAGGCTATACGTAAAAGACTAATCCTACTTCTTCTACAAAGGATCAATCACAGGTTCAGCAGACCCTAGAGGAGTCTATAATAGACTTAGTCTTCATCAAAGTGCAGGCGTCTTTCTTTTTGTACGTATACTAGAAGATTGATCTCCATCAAGGCGCATTCTGACTTTCTTGTACGCACAACCCTTCAAACGTGCGTCAATTACTCATCCAAAGCAAGCAACATCCTGAAGTAGCTATTGGCCCGAGCTCCCTGAAGGTGCAGTAGGTCACAAAGCCCAGAATGAGTAGGGCAGAGCACGGCCGGCTGCTTATTGGATGAGCAAACAATCCTAACCCCGTAGCTTGGACCTCCAAGATGTCACCCAGAGTCAAACTCCATACGGAGGATACTTGGATACTTCTCAAGAGCGGTGATGACTCCTTCTACAAAGAGTTCTTCTACATGAACAGGGCCCCTTCGAACGAGAGAAGCCCCAACCAACAACCGACTTATGTAAGGCCAGCGGCCGTCTGAAGCTAAGTCTGGATCAAACATGGTGGTGAAGGGTGCCACAAAGAAGATAGTGACTCTTCAGATGAACACTTTCCCTTTTATAGGACCGAGAGTGGTCCAAACTATAGGCCACTTGGCCGACGATCAAAATTTCCTCATTAATGGGATGAGCCTAGGACTCGACATACTGGGTCTCCATTAATAGGCCCATTCAAGTGAGTCTCCAAACTATTTAAATGCTCCTTGGAATTCCCTAATTAACGGTGGCAATTAAGAAGGAGTCAGCATTCAAGGGTAGTCACTTCTCCTTAAAAAGAAGACTTAAAAGCCAAGTTGTCTCCAACCGGAGGCACAGGCACCCTACTGTGTTCCTTTGCTTCTAAGGCGCAGACAGTACATACCCCTTTCAAAAGCACAGATAGCTGCTTCGATCCAAGTACCAAGCCCGTTCAACGGCCCCTTTTTCTCAGCAAAAATACTTGGAAGACACCGTTTTCCTCCAGCACAAGCCCGACTGCTACTCTAAAGCACAATAAAAGGGTCTATCTGAAGGTGCAGCCTACTCGTCACCCTAAAGCATAGTGACTTTACTCGAAACACAGCCTACTCATTGCCCCTAAAAGCACAGAGGCCCCGTTGTCTTCGAAACATAGTCCACTTGTCGCCCTAAAGCACAGAGGCTCTGTCATCTCCAGATGCATAGTCTACTCGTCGCCCCAGAAGTGCAGTCAGCCTTGCCTAAAGCACAGACGTCGTGGTCCACCCAATCGGTTTGCTTAATCTGCCCCTCTCAAAGATAGGATTGGGATTGATCATGTTGATAAATACGAATATCTTATCAGATTGATTTAAATCTCGGACGAAGATTACAGTGAATCTAAATCTGAAATAAAATCCCAAGATTTGCTCGACTATATTCGAACAAGCAAATCGGCACACGCTATGTGTCAACTCCTTCGGTTAATTTAATAACCACTAGAGATATCGTTTGAGGGAAATCTCAACACTCGCCATGTGTCAGTGCCACAGAAGTCCGTACCGTACACGGATGGCAGATTCTTTCATATTTCGAAATCCTAATTCATATCGCACATGTGCCTTTCTCCCTTATAAATAGGAGAGATTTTCCCCCGACAACAAGATCGACAAGGAGAAGAAATCCACAGAATTATCAAAATATTCAACTTCGGCGTACTCCTGATCGGCAACCTTAGAGTTCCATCGAAGGCACCAAAAAGTCAGAGCAAGTCACATATCATCATCGGATCATCAACAGAGTAAAGGATCTGCTGGAGCGCTCGATCTCCACCGTCAAACTTTCCTAAAAAAAATTATACTTAGATTTCTTCGCATAAGAATCGATTGTACTCTTTTTAATGTTAAATATACAAAAAGTTCATCAACCTTTTCTCATGTCGAACAAATTCTTGATTTGCACTCTTTTGTGTTAGAGCAAGGAGATTGGGACGTGCTATCTATCCAAGTGGTTAGTGTATCTATTCTTGGGCCATGTCCCGGAGAGTAAGGTACAAGAATACTTAGACTGTGAGGCCCGCTTCTTTGAACTACTTAGCAGTAGTACTATCGAGAGACTGATAGAAGAGGCAAGGGATGTTGACCAAGAGCTGACAAAAGATTGGCGTGATTTTGCCGCTGGTACTCCTATCAAGACTTATATAAGACAGGGTGGTATATCCATGTCTCGAGAAGCTTCCTTGGCAGGCTTCCTCTCTCTTTGGCTGCAACGATTCATGGTTCCCGGAGCCAGTGCCATCGACCGAATCCATCGAGGCATACTATTCGCCGTTGTGTGTTTAGTATTTCGGTACAAAATGGATATTCTTTCTGCGATGACTTGTCGGCAGAATATAGGTCTTTATTTATTTACAAACACCATGATGGAGAAGCCTGGCACTCAAGACGAGTTTCCTCGTACTGAGATGCCATATACTTATTTATTTGGCTGGTTACTAGTACATCATCCCACTTAGATGGATCCAGCTCTGGGTGCTACAGGAGGAGATTTTATCAGCCGTTATGCCACGTCTAAATGGAAAGTGAATTCTTTTTTTTATTGTAGAAAGGCATTGAACATGGGCTCTTGGAGGTTTTTCAGCATTTTCCCTCATGACGGCTATGAGAATTTTCTACCCCTCCTAATGGACTTAGAGCCTATGGCTACTAGTCCACCTCTAGCAGTTTTCATATGGTAGAAAATGATCAGACCTTCTCACCTAGTGTATCAGTTAAGGGTGAGTGTTTTTTTGGAACCATATCAGTCCAGCTGATTTGCTCGCCAATTCGGCTACAACCAGATGCATGTTGGAAATATAACCACCTGTTTGAGAGCTTTCGGATATTTGATCGACGGTGCTAGTGTAACACCCACTTTTCTAAAATAAGGGTAATTTTGAACTTTTGTAAAAGTTTATTATTTAATAATAGGATTTATGATTTATGGAAATTTTTAATTAATTTAATACTATTTAAAATTGGTGAATTATAATTTTGATATGTTAGCTAGTGAACTCTGGAACTGTTGAGCCTAGAGACTAACCATGACCATGGAGACCTAACTATGTGATTAGAATGATTATTTACAACTTTTTAGGCTAAGGGTATTTTGGTCATTTTGTGACTTTTGAATTATTTAGGATTTGATTAATTGGTGAATTTTAGATTATTTTAATAATATTTAAATTGATGTATTATGATTTTGGTCATTTTTCATATTTTAATATTTTGGGAAAATTTTATATTTTTAATATTGTTTTTATTGGATTTGTTTAGTCGGGTTTGAGTTTCGTCTCGTTCCGACTTGTATTGTGACCCGGGTAGCTTAAACTCTATATGGGACCCAATATTAAGTTAAGCATGGCTCACAAGACCCAACATTTAAGTTATTTAATTAAACTAATTTTATCATGTTAGAATGGTTAAGTTAGAGATTCAAAACTAGATCATTTTGACCCCAAACTTGAACCTAGTCTAGACTTAACCATATGAGACTAGAGAGGGGCAATTAGGACATTTTTCATTAGCCCTAATGGACACTTTATGGCAGCCACCTTTAGGGGAGAATGATTCATTTCATTCATTACAATATTGTCTCTTTTATTTTTTTTGTTCTTCCCTAATTTTAGAGAGCCTTCCCATTGATTTGATCTCCAAATCAAATCATACCTTCACCAAACCTTCCCTCAATCATTCTCATTCTTCAAGGGAAGGGTGCTACCAAGGATTGGAAGAGGAGTGCAAGGAGGAGTGTCCACTTTGAGGGATCTTCGTATCGGAGCCGTGTCCTAAAGAATTTCATTGGGATTCCACTCCCAATAGTTAAAACCCATCCTCTAAATCAATTTCCTTTGTATATAAATTAGTTTTGAATTCGTAGGATCCATCCTCATGCATGTGTCCCATTTACATCCAAATTTGAGGCTATTTGGAGCTCTCTTGAAAATTTTAGATATGTGTCTTGTGTCCTACTTGATAGATCCCAAATTAGGATACCCCATGTCTATGTATGTATGATAATAGTTTAAATAGATATTTAAATTCAGTTTTAGAATGTTTTGAGAGTGGATTGATCTTAGTTAGGATGGTTAGAATGAGTTTCATTTGGATACCTATGTTTGTATCCAAGTATCTTGGCCTATATATGTTCTTTTGTCCAAAACAACTTAAATTCGTCATAATATTCTTCCACATTTTTATTAACCAAAGTAACTTAGAAATATCATAACTTTTAGCTTAGAACTCCGATTTATCTTCCTTTTTTTTAAAAGAACCGTATCGAAGTTAGCTTTCCAAATATATATTTTAATAAGTCAAATTCTTTCTATAACGTTCTATAGAATTATTTGAGTGTCAGCTGTACGAAAGATGAACGTGTTTCGGTATTTTTGCGATTTTGGGAGCTTTCGAACACGAAAATGTGATCCGTTTGAATTTTCGGAAAGCTAACACAAAGGGCTACAACATACTTTAATCCTAGAATTTAGTAGAGGCCCAATTGGTACAGTATTGGTTTTAAGTAGAAGAGTGACTATACTATATATGCATTTTGTGTAACCTATGAGCCTATATAGTATGGATATTAAATGAATATAGAGTATGTAATACATGATATATTAGATGAATGAAATGATATATATATATGATATATATCCTTTTTACATTAATTTATATATATGGTTGAATGCAAGCATGTAGGAATGCAATTAATATATGTATGTAAGCAATGCATAAATACATGAATGAAAGAATGACATACAATGTATGCATAAAAGTATATAATGAATGCTAGATATGAATACAAGGTATACATGTAATGATAGATATGAATGCATAATATAAATAATATAATACAATATATAATGATAACATGTTTGGTAATGTAGAATATATGATGCAAGCATGTATATGTCCATTGTTTTCTCTTTTTCTTACATTTTCCTTCCCTTCCCTTTCCTTTTTAGTTTTTCCCCTTTTTTTCTCTTCTATTTTTACATGTTGTATACAATGTATATAATGTATAGATGCATGTAAGTATGTAATATGTATGAATGACATGTATATAATAAAATTAAGTATATGTATGCAACTTAATGATATGCGAATGAATATAATGTCTGAACTGAAATATGCATGCATATGGGATATGAATGAATGTATAAATGCATGAATGAATGTCATATATGAATGAATCAATCAATCAAAGGTATAAGTAAAATATAATGCATTGTAATGAATGTTAACATATATAATGCATAAAAGTATGTATGTAAATGTGTATGAATGTATATCTATGTAACTATGTAAATATGCATGATGTAACATATGTCTATATATATAAATATGTATTTAATATGGATATGCATGTATGTATGAAGGTATGTATTTATATATATTATCTATTTTATATTATGCATTGTTGTGGTTCACATTGCCTTGTGATTGTGTGAGTGCTAGCCTAGGCTTGGTTAGGCCTAGTAAGACTTGTTTGGGCTAGGACTTGACCTAGTTGATTAGTGTGGTTGACTAGAGTTGACCAAGAGTTGACTTTGGTCTAAATTGACCTAGACTCATGTAGAATGCATTGACTTGCATCTTAGTATCATTTTAGACTCATAGTAACTTGTATAGTTCTATAGGAGATAGATACCACTCCTCGGACAGTACTTTCATCTCGGACATTTAGATAGCAGGCGAGTACATTCTCTGATCTTTTTATACCTGTCTGGAACTATATTCTTGCTCTAGATTACTTTACTTGATGCTGACACGTATCTTCATGGATTAGTACTATATGGATCCTTTCCTGAGATGTTATCCCTCTACGGGTGCATCGGATATTTCATGTTCATGTACTTTATCATGTGCATCAGGTACTCCTTGTACTCGTACTAGTTCATGTATGCACATGTTCTCATGTGCTTTCATGTACTATCATGTGTCTCATGTACTACTCATTACATGAGTTTACGTATCTTTAGCTGTATTCATGTGCCAATAACGTAACTTGAATGGATCCTTGTGTATTGATTGGGGCAGGGTGAGTAGAATTGGTTATGTGATCATTATCCCCAGTAGGTATTCATGTGCCTCTTAGTTGTATTCATGTGCCCCTAAGCCGTTTACATAACCATATTGTACTCTAAATCACTTAGCCACTTACAGTCTTTACTTATCATGTATTTACTTTCAGTTACAAAATATCTCCTATTTTCCCGTACTTCCTTTCCAGCATTTCCTATATTTTACTCTATTGCATGCTTCCTAACCTGTTATGAACTGTTTTGAGAGATATGTGCTCGTTTCCGTCCTGATTGGACCTGTTAAAAATTTTACAGAGGACGAGGAGGAGGCCTGCTTAGATACTTTCTATGGGACAGCCTTAGAGGACACTTGCGATCCGGACTTCCAGTCGGATCCCTTAGCTGTAGAGACTGTTGCTCCATAGATATCTTTATCTTATTTCATTGTATTGGAGATTTGAGTTGTTTATTTGGATCTGTATTATTTCTGGTGTCAGAGGGGTTTATCATAGACACTTAGCTTTCCCTCTATTTGTATTTCCTGTGGATTTGGGTCTCGCATCTTTTATATCATTCTATCTTATCGTATTCTACCTTAGATGTGATTGAGATATATTCTGTTATGTCACCCCCATTCGGGAGTATAACTGTTATTACCTTAAACTGTTAGATGTTGTGACCTAGGACAACGTTCTACCGCCGACACTGCGGCGTAGGCTGGACGTACCCATGTCTCGTGCCCTTACTCTAGGGTGCGGATCGTGACACGTTTTTAGTGGTGGCCCATGCAGGTCTAGGTTGGAAATGTAGTGGTATTCGAACTAGAGTACCACTACAGCCTGCAGTAGGATTAGGATATTTTTGAGGGTGCTCAATCACACTAGAAAAACTCTTAATCTGATTCATTTTATCTAAATTTGTTGTTTATTGTCTTTCCTTGAGTATAAACTATCCTCCTTTAAATTTTTGCTTCATTCTCAGAAATTGTTTCTTGTTTTGATCTGTCTTCATGATGGTATGGAGACGCGATCCCATCGCTCCGGTTCGGGGGATACTATCGAGAGGCTGGCCACCTCTCGTCCTGTTCATCAGGGCCTCGAGATCGCAGCTCCTGTTGTGCCGACTCAGGTTGGCGTTTCTGCTATATTGGAGGTGCACCTTCGTCTGTACAGAGACCTTTTCCCGTCATTCCCGTTTTTTCCGTCATTTCCGATTTCTCTCGGCAGTAACGGTTCATGCAGCATCAGCAGCAGACCAGAGGAAACCAGCAAGGCGAGCTATCGTTAGGACAGTCGAGGATGCATAGGACCATTGGTGATCTTGCTGCAAGTTTCGTTCTTATCGATTCCATTCCCGCAATTGTCTTTTATAACTACCTTGAAATCCGATTCCATCTGTTCCTTGCTGATTGATTAATTTTGTCATGTTGCTCTTTTGTTATGTTTATTTTTTTCTTCTAAGAAAATCATATGGGCTAGGTCACCTCAGTTGTGGGATCTAGAATCTTCATTAGTCGTGTTAGCTGGCATAGTGAGGACATATAGTCAGATTTTGGACGTATTTCTCGGGTGTGGAAATTTAAGGTTTTTGCCGTCGCATGCGACAATGCGGAAATTTTAAATACCATGATTCTAGAGGTATGTGCCTTAGTCAAGGACTCTGTGATTATCGTAGCCATGCTTACTAGTATGACGAGGATTTAGAGTACCATGATTTTGGATAGATGCATATGATTATCCGATTGTACCTTAAATGCTTTTGAACATGTTTTCTCTACTTATTTTAAGTCTTTCAAAAAAATTTATTATTGTTTTATTTTGATTGTTTTGCTTCTCATTATTTAACTTAGGAGAAGGAGTTGCTTTAGCTGTTATTATAAACCTTGTGTAACTTCTTGTTATGAATTTCTTCTTAATACAATAAATTGATGATTTTTGCTAGACCTTATCTTGGATTTGATATTATAACTCTGGTTTCAAAATGGTTCCTTCTTTTAAACAGATAAGCAGAACAGATTTTATCGTTATTTCCTTCTTGCTATTATTCTTGTATTAAAATAATAATAATAAAACTGTCTTGATTACATCAATCACCTACTTTGCAATCTTGGTAGGAATCTAAATATTGGTCTTGATATAGAATTTGATTTGTATATTGGGACATGAGAATATATATAGTGGACACAGACACTTGTCTGATACGTATGAATGCTACACTTTGATTACCAACCTATCTAAATACATATTAATATGTTGTTGATGTTTAAATTCTCAGAACCCCAATATTTCTGATACAGTACAGTATTAGAGACTGGTTCTCTGCTTTTCCAGTTTAAATTCGTAATTCAAATATAAATTTTATGTTATTAGTTTTGTTTACATCACTGCACATGTATCTTATACACAAGGTTTCAATTCTTAAAGAAATTGGTTGAGTTTTGTGTTTGAACTTGTCAAATCTGAGACTGTGTGCATATTAACCCTTAATACTGGATTCCAAATGTTTAGTTCAATTTGCCTTTTTTAATGTAATATTTAGAGCTGTATACATTGTTGTATGTAGGGATATAATGTTAGGGTTCATACTCTCACATGTTCGGTTGTGGTTGTGATGAACATTGGGTTGGTTTGATGTTCGAATTTCTCTAAAATCCTAAAACTGAATACATGTTAATATTTTTACATTAATTTCAAATGTTTATTTCAAATTCAGATTTAATATGTAATATTGAACTGTATGCATAGCAAAATGTATGGATAGTATGTTAGGGTTTTATCTCTATCATGTTAGGATGTGTTGGGAGCATTGAGTTGGTTATGATGTTTCAAACCCCTAAAATCTGAAATTGCATTATGTTAATATTACACTGGTTTAAATGTTAGCTTATTTTCAGATTTTGTATGTAAATGCTGAACTAAAACTGGGTTTAACCTTTCAATACTAAAGCTATAACCCTATACAAGGACACACACACCCTAACTTAGTATACACTGCCATGTAAACCTAACCCTTCCTCTCTATGTTATGTTCATATATCTATATAGATATATATAGAGTTTATGCATACATGTTATAATGTATATAGATACATAACTAAATCTCAACCTCTTTATATATATATATATATATATATATATATATATATATATATATATATATATATATATATATATATATATATATATATATATATATGGTTAGCCATGCATGCTATGAGTAAATAGGTTGTGCATTGTAGATTGTTAACCAATATGCCTTGAGTAGTATAACTGGATAGCTATTTTCTTGAAACCCAAATCCTCATATACACTTTCATGTATATTCACATACACACATGCTACTATCTAACCATATGAACATGTCCACATACACCCATACACACACGAACCACATAACCTTTACATAATGCTAGCTTTTTCCTCTCTAACTCTCTCTCTCTCTCTCTCTATATATATATATATATTTTTTTTCTCTCTAACGCTCTCTTTCTCTCTCTCGCTCTCTCTCTCTCTCTCTCCTCTCTCTCTCTCTAACGCTCTCTCTCTCTCTCTATATATATATATATATATATATATATATATATATATATATATATATATATATATATATTGTGATTGGATTTCAATACAATTGACTTTCATTCTTTAACTTTTGATTTTGATTTTTTTTGAATAGTACCCCTTTATAGATAATTGGTAGTTATCTTATTTTATTTTTTGATAAGTATCAGTTTTCAGATATGATGGTAGACTGTCTTACAGTTTAGATGATTTGTTATTTCTGTATCTTTTCCAATTTAACCCCTGATTGCTTGTATGTTTTGATACCCTACCTATCGTTTTGGTTAACATGACTAGTATACCTAGATAAGACTTTCACTACCACCGTATGCCATGACCCTGTATGTCGTCCTTTTAAATCGTATGATTTGTTTAAGTTCTGAGACTTTGATTGTGGGGATTTGACCTAGAAGGAGTATGAACATTTTAATTTCGAGGACAAAATTTTCTAAGGAGGGTAGACTTGTAACACCCACTTTCTAAAATGAGGGTAATTTTGAACTTTTGTAAAAGTTTATTATTTAATAGAATTTTGACTTATAGGAATTTTAATTAATTTAATACTATTTAAAATTGGTGAATTATAATTTTGATGTGTTAGCTAGTGAACTCTAGAACTGTTGAGCCTAGAGACCTAACCATGTGATTAGAATGATATTTACAACTTTTTAGGCTAAGGATATTTTGGTTATTTTGTGACATTTAGGATTTTGATTAATTGGAATTTTAGATTATTTTAATAATATTTAAATTGATGTATTATAATTTTGGTCATTTTTCATATTTTAATATTTTGGGAAATTTTTTTATTTTTAATATTATTTTTTTGGATTTGTTTAGTCGGGTTTGAGTTTCGTCTCGTTCCGACTTGTATTGTGACCGGGGTAGCTTAAACTCTAGATGGGATCCAATATTAAGTTAGCATGGCTCACAAGACCCAACATTTAAGTTAGTTAATTAAACTAATTTTTATCATGTTAGAATGGTTAAGTTAGAGACTCAAAACTAGATCATTTTGACCCCAAACTTGAACCTAGTCTAGACTTAACCATATGAGACTAGAGAGGGGCAATTAGGACATTTCCCATTAGCCCTAATGGACACTTTATGGCAGCCACCTTTAGGGGAGAATGATTCATTTCATTCATTACAATCTTGCCTCTTTTATTTTATTTTTTTGTTTTCCCTAATTTTAGAGAGCCTTCCCATTGATTTGATCTCCAAATCAAATCATACCTTTACCAAAACTTCCCTCAATCATTCCCTTCCAAGGGAAGGGTGCTACCAAGGATTGGAAGGGTGCAAGGAGGAGTGTCCACTTTAGGGATCTTCGTATCGGAGCCGTGTCCTAAAGGATTTCATTAGGATTCCACTCCCAATAGGTAAAACCCATCCTCTAAATCGATTCCTTTGCATATAAATAGTTTTGAATCCGTAGGATCCATCCTCATGCATGTGTCCCATTTAGATTCAAATTTGAGGCCATTTGGAGCTCTTTTGAGGATTTTAGATATGTGTCTTGTGTCCTACTTGATAGATCCAAATTAGGACCCCATGTCTATGTATGCATGATAATAGTTTAAATAGATATTTAAATTCAGTTTTAGAATGGTTTGAGAGTGGATTGATCTTAGTTGGATGGTTAGAATGAGTTTTATTTGGATACATATGTTTGTATCCAAGTATCTTGGCCTATATTGTTCTTTTGTCCAAAACAACTCAAATTGTCATAATATTCATCCACGTTTTATTAACCAAAGCAACTTAGAAATGTCATAACTTTTAGCTTAGAACTCCGATTTATCTCTAGTTTTTTTAAAAGAACCGTATCAAAGTTAGATTCCAAATATATATTTTAATAAGCCAAATTCTTCTATAACTTTCTATAGAATTATTTGAGTGTCAACTGTACGAAGACGAACGTGTTTCGGTATTTTTGCGATTTCGGGAGCTTCCGGATACGAAATGCGATCCGTTTTGAATTTCGGAAAGCTAACACGAAGGGCTACAACATCCTTTAATCTAGAATTTATAGAGGCCAATTGGTATAGTATTGGTTTTAAATAGAAGAGTGACTATACGATATATGCATTTTGTGTAACCTATGAGCCGATATAGTATGGATATTAAATGAATTAGAGTATGTAATACATGATATGTTAGATGAATGAAATGATATATATGATATATATCCTCTTTACATTAATGTAATATATGGTTGAATGCAAGCATGTAGGAATACAATTAATATATGTATGTAAGCAATGCATAAATGCATGAATGAAGAATGATATACAATATATGCATGAGAGATATAATGAATGCTAGATATGAATACAATGGTTATCATATAATGATAGATATGAATGCATAAATAAAATAATATAGCAATGATATAATGATCGCATGTATGGTAATGCAGAATATGATGCAAGCATGTATATGTCCACTGTTTTTCCTTTTCCTTACATTTTTCTTCCCTTCCCTTTCCTTTTCAAATTTTTCCCCTTTTTCTTCTTCTATTTTTACATGTTGTATACAATGTATATAATGTATAGATGCATGTAAGTATGTAATATTCAATGACATGTATGTAATAAAAATAAGTATATGTATGCAACTTAATGATATGTGAATGGATATAATGCCTGAACTGAAATATATGCATATGGGATATGAATAAATGTATAAATACATAAATGAATGTCATATATAAATGAATGAATCAATCAAAGGTATTAGTAAAATATAATGCATTATAATGAATGTTAACATATATAGTGTATAAAAGTATGTATGTAAATGTGCATGAATGTATATCTATGTAACTATGTAAATATGCATGATGTAACATATGCCTATATATATCCTATATATTTAATGTGGATATGCATGTATGTATGAAGGTTATTTATATATATTATCTATTTATATTATGCATTTTGTGGTTCACATTGTCTTGTGATTGTGTGAGTGCTAGCCTAGGCTTGGTTAGGCCTAGTAAGACTTGTTAGACTTGTTTGGGCTAGGACTTGACCTAGTTGACCTAATTTGACTAGTGTGGTTGACTAGAGTTGACCAAGAGTTGACTTTGGTCTAGATTGACCTAGACTCATGTAGAATACATTGACTTGCATCTTATTATCATTTTAGACTCATAGTGACTTGTACTGTTCTATAGGAGACAGACACCACTCCTCGGATAGTACTTTCATCTTAGATATTCATATAGCAGGCGCGTACATTCTCTGATCTTTTATACCTGTCTGGAACTATATTCTTGCTCTAGATTACTTTACTTGATGCTGACACATATCTTCACGGATTAGTACTATATGGATCCTTTCCTGAGATGTTATCCCTCTACGGTGCATCGGATATTTTATGTTCATGTACTTTATGTGCATCAGGTACTCTTGTACTCGTACTAGTTCATATATTTACATGTTCTCATGTGCTTTCATGTACTATCATGTGTCTTATGTACTACTCATTACATGAGTTTACGTATCTTTAGCTGTATTCATGTGCCAATAACGTAACTTGAATGGATCCTTGTGTATTGATTGGGGCGAGTGTGTAGAATTGGTTGTGATCATTATCCCCAGTAGGTATTCACGTGCCTCTTAGTTGTATTCATGTGCCCCTAAGCCGTTTACATAACCATATTGTACTCTAAATCACTTAGCACTTACAGTCTTTACTTATCATGTATTTACTTTCAGTTACAAAATATCTCCTGTTTTCCCGTACTTCCTTTCCAGCATTTCCTATATTTTACTCTATTGCATGCTTTATACTCATAACCTGTTATGAACTGTTTTGAGAGATATGTGCTCGTTTCCGTCCTGATTGGACCTGTTGAAAATTTTACAGAGGACGAGGAGGAGGCCTGCTTAGATACTTTCTATGGGACAGCCTTAGAGGACACTTGCGATCCGGACTTCCAGTCGGATCCCTTAGCTGTAGAGACTGTTGCTCCATAGATATCTTTATCTTATTTTATTGTATTGGAGATTTGAGTTGTTTATTTGGATCTGTATTATTTCTGGTTGTCAGAGGAGTTTATCATAGACACTTAGCTTTCCCTCTATTTGTATTTCCTGTGGATTTGGATCTCGCATCTTTTATATCATTTTATCTTATCGTATTCTACCTTAGATGTGATTGAGATATATTTTGTTATGTCACCCCTATTCGGGGAGTATAACTGTTATTACCTTAAACTGTTAGATGTTGTGACCTTGGACAGCGTTCTACCGCCGACACTGCGGTGTAGGCTGGACGTACCCATGTCTCGTGCCCTTACTCTAAGGTGCGGGTCGTGACAGCTAGAGGATGGAGGTATTATAATACGAGGGCCACTAAAGCTACATTCACCATGCCTTCCGCTACCTTTGAAGCGGGCCTGCGTATGTTGCATACATACATGAATTTCTATACCTCAACTAATACTTTTTTCGAGGGTTTCTCATTGTCCGATAGCTTTGTTAGCATCAGAATATCACGGGCAGGGACCAAAATTACTTTGGAATTTATAGATGCTAAAGAGAATGTTCCTGCTGACGAACCTCTAGAAGCTACACTTGTCGGTTTCCCTTATGAAGTGCATGGTGCGCTGCATATCACCCTCAAAAAGTGGAAAGAGAAATCTCCATAAAGGGGGCTAGCAAGAAACAGAAACTGGGGACTCATCTACCCAATCTACCCCAGATGGGCCTCATTCTTCCACCAAAGTTCAGAAAAATAAATAAGCAATCGTTGTTGAAAAGCCTGTGGCGAGGACGAGGCTTCAAATACGACAACTAGAAACAGGACTTTCCTCTGGGGGAACATCTTCCTTCAAGGGAACTACCCCATCTCCTATCCATAAGGGAATTAAAGAAACCAGTAGAGAGCCAATTATGCATGATGAACCTTCTAGAACTGAGATCACCTCCACTGCCGCTTAAGCGCAAAGCGAGGAGGAAATTATTGGCAACCAGAGTTGAGAAGGAGAAAATCGTAGTCTCGCCTATTCTATCATCATCGAGGCAATCTTCTGTTAAGGAGCCATTAAAGCTGTCAACTGAAGGCGTATCTTATCCACAAGGTGATATTCTTAGTCTCTTAGTTCAACTAGAGTTGTTAGATATTAATCCTATAGCGATCTATATTGATATTTCTTCATCTCCAAACCTCTACCAACCAGTGCTCCAACTCCAGTTGCTGTAGCAGACACTCCACCGTTTAGTATTTTAGAACCAGTAGTCGTAGGGTTCACTATTCCTTTGTCAACAACAACATTGATGGCATTTGCTTTAGCGGGATTAATATCGCCATCGGTTACTGATGATGTTCCAAGGGTCACAATTTCGAAGAAATGCTTACTTCAAAAGGTGTTATCCCGACATCCCAGCTTCTTCGATAATCCAATCTCCTGTTGCTTCTATCCTGGATGAGGTTCTATCCTGAGAGGATAGGAAATGATAGAAGCATTACAGGATTACGACTTTGGAGATGAACCAATTGAGGAGAACCCTATTGATGCGGTCGCTGATCTTGAAGTAGCCCAAGAGGCCCAAGATTTGGGGACCAAGGATGGTCAGATTATTGTTGAGGGTATAGAGCGCCATGTTGAAGATAAGGGCAACCAGAGCCCTAATGATGATGATCAGAATCTCGATGAACCGTAAGGCGACAAGAAATCTGATACTGAAGTTGAGGGTGATGAAAGCCCTAATGATGATAGGGTGATAAAGACTTCGTGGAAGGTCTTGAAGATCCTGAGGGTGATGAAAACCCTGATGAGGACGAGGAAGGTAATGAAGACCTTGCTAAGGGTCTCGAAGGTATTGGGGGTAATGAGAACCCCGATAGTGATGTTGAAGGAATCCAAACCCTTACTAACCAAGTTTTTGAAAAGGAAGGGGCAAAGGTGGCAGCCCTAAGAGGCCAAGCTGAGTCAGGGGCTAAAAGCAGCGCTTTATGTCAGGAGGCTCGAAGGCTGGGAGCAGCCAGCGGCTGTATCTGTTTCTACGATGGAGAGACTCATTACAGAACGGGATACTACACCCTGTGAGACTCCATATATGCCACCGGGCCCATGTAAATTTTTGACTTTATTTCTTATCCGACGTTGTGTGATATAATAACTTTTACTTTGCATTATAGTGGAACATGTAGGGACAATGGTCGAAGTCCACTGGCCTCTACTGCCTTTAGTCTCAGCTCTACCGTGGCCCCTCTGGACGTTGGAACTCATGCCATGGAGGGAAGCTCCACAGGGGTGCCTGTACCGAAATCTTCTGGTGCATAAGCTGCTATTCCTCTAATTTCTACAGAATGAGGAGTTCCTGCTGAAGCAGCGACACCTGGTGTATCGACGATGACAAATAGCATCATCGAAACCTACACAAGTGCCTTCTTCACTTCCTTAAACACTCTTGTTCAAATAGCTATAGAGAAGAACCATCCTTAAGATTTTGTAAGGAGAACTTTTTTTTCAATTGAGGCCATCCGCGGTCTTGGTGATGCCGAAAGGGCCAACTTCCTGGAACATATCCTAAATAAGCTCGAAGATCCTATCTGATCTTATTAGGAACTTAAGAGGAAATATACAGAACTGGTAGATACGGAGTGTGAGGTTATAGCTCGTGAATATGAAGTACAACGAGTCGTAGTGGACAATTCTGTTGTTGCCTTCACAATACGATCTGGAGAGATAAAATCAAGTATTGCTGAAGTTACTTCTTCCATTGAGCCTTACAAGACTGAAGTGGCGAAAAAAAAAGAAGCAACTGAGGGTCAAGCTCGCCTTCAAGAGCTAGAAGCTAAAATGGCCAGAACTCGTGCATCGATCACAGCAGCTGGGAAGCATCTGTTGGTCCAATGATTGTATCATATTTTTGAATATAGTTAATATGTTAAGTTTAGCATTTCATTATCACTAATCTTCATACTATCGCTATAGCATTTCTACTTATACTTATACCTTTGGTGATATGTGCCTATTGATTTACTTTTTAGTGATATGAGATTATCTATCTTAAATTTAATCGGGTTGCCAAAATCAAAACTATGTTTTTTTATTGTGGTCATTCAATTAAGTTTAATCATTATGATATCACTAACATTTATGCTATCACCTTAGCACTTATACTTAAACTCAGCATTGTTCTAATGTGCATTAAACTTATCACACTTGCTACTATATATTGCTTTGTTCGTCTAACATGTACATGCAGAAAACCAATAAGCAAGATCAATGTGGACATATCCAATGAAGAAATCATGGTGGGACAAAGTCGACGGATCCCGTAAGATTTCTCTGAACCACCCGACAACATCTCCGGAGCCACGCACTCGGGGTTCCGTAAGAAAAAAGCCAATATCTATCAAGGAAAGAAGCCATGCCATGCCATCATCATTTCAAGACTCTGAAGAAGCCTGCACCTGCTACAGTACATCTGGAGTCTGTAATGAGTCTTAGGAACTATTGTAAACACAAGAAATGGATGGCAAAATCGAAAACTAGGGTAAAAATTAGCCAAGGATTATTTTAGATAAAAATTGGCATATCGACGGTATACCGGTCTATACGACGGTATACTGATTTTGTTCACAAAAGTTTCTGTCTATAAGATCGGCATACCGACGTACCGATCTATACCGACGTATACCGATTCAGTAACGTTAAAATTCCAATGGTCGGATTTCTAGCATTTAGTGATCCCAACGGCTAATTTTTAGTCGTTGCATTCTAGATCGGCATACCGACGGTATACCGACTGTATACCGACGGCATACCGATTATTGACTGAAAAGTTGCCTTTGAGCTCTTTTCAATACTTTGGTTATAAATAGCCTTGAACCCTTTCATTCAAGGTTGATACTTTGAGCCTAAAAATTTCAAAACCACCAAAGCCTATCCACAAACAACTCTACAAAGCTTTCATTTGCCATCCACAAATTGTGTTAGAGTTATTAGTTGAAAAGTGAGATCTTCATCTTATTGTATAAGGAGATCAGAACCTATTGTGAAAGGTTGAAGTTGGTGAGTCTTCGGATCCAAACTCTCGGTTGAAGTTGGAGAGTCTTCGTATCCAAACTCTCGGTTGAAGTTGGAGAGTCTTCGTATCCAAACTCTCGGTTGAAGTCGGAGAGGCCTTCAAACTAAAGCTCTGGTGTAAGAAGTTGGCGAGTTCTTCGGATCCAAACTCGTGTGTAACTTTTACTCAAATCGTGGATTAAAGTCGGAGAGAGTTCCGGGACTGGAGTGCCCCTTGGGAGGATACCAGGATATATCATGTGTCGGAATTGTTATTGCTTCTTCTCTTGCACTTATATTTTTAAATTGCCCTTAGCTTGTGCTAAGTGCTTGATTAGTTAGCTTAACCCTATTCACCCCCCCTCTAGGGTTCCTACAGCGTCAAGAAGAAGTGCTTGAATTATCTTAATTTGCCTTGAACCATCTAAATGATTTGATTAGGCAATGAGATTATTTTCTCCAGGTTCGGGGTGCAGAGATAGAGCGTCAAGTTATATCAATGCAACCTCCAGGAGGGACTTGGCCAGGGCGAGGGTAGTTGCCACTAGGGTAGGGCGAGCCGAGTCTTGAAAGAAGATGATTTCTAACCTTAGCACTCAGCCTCTAAAATGAAATTATCTTTAGAGATGAATGTAATAACTCTTTTTGAACATTTTTGATAAATGTAATGGTTTTTTTCGTGTTTGCATTATTTGCATGAATGACGAACTGATGATCTTTTTGTGGCTCTATTACTTATTATGTATCTGTTTAAGACACAAGTAATAGATAGGAGTAAGAAATATGTTCAGAGGTACTGAACATGACATATTTTCGAAAATAATAATACTCATTATATCTGTTCAGAGGAGTTGTGGACATGACAGAATATAATTTTGACATGTTGTTACTTCTGGGACAACATTATCAGAGGTAATGTGGGCGTGACAAGTCGTAGGTGATAGAATTCAGATATAATGTGAACGTAAATTCATACATCTGCTGATTACCCTTGGGCCAACTAGGGCTCAAGAATTCTTTTAAAACAACTAGGTTCCAAAAGACAATGTTGTGATGATATGTTGTGATAAGCATTTATGGGTTAACCTTTTGAGGATACACCATAAGATCTGGTTAAAACTCTGCTGGGAATTGCTGGGGGCTTATTATCTATGGGTTTATTCACGAAAAGAGTGAATAAAATATAATAATTCGAAGATTTGCGTATATGCAATATTTGTTAGGAAACATAGTACATACTTTTAAAAATAATATTTCTTCATAATTTGTCGTTGATAGGCATCATAACGATTCGACCGTCTATCCCAGTCAGCTGGTGTAAGTATCCTGATTTTGTTTGCTATTTATAATTGTTTTAATTTATAAATACGACTATAGATGTACTTTTTCGGAGCTTTGATTTTAGAGCACAAAAATACCAATATTTTGAAACGTCCTTCATAAGTTTTGAAGTAGACAAGTCCACCTTCGATTTTATATATCATGTCCCATATAAACTTGTCCCCTAACATTCTTTTGACTTCGTACAACTTTGGGTCAATATAGGCTATTTGACCTTTTACCGTAATTCAAGACCTAACTTCCAACGTAAGTTTGGAACTCGACATCGATCAATACAGTTGATCCAATATATGATTTTAACCCATTTTGAGCCTACGACACACATGCCAAGGGTGTACCACTCAATCGAGTTCCCATGTGCTATTTAATTGCGAATGGGACAAGAGACTCATGGGTTGACTTTTCGAGTTTAATTTGATTAGAAAATATATTTGGACCCTAACCTAGCTAATGAAGAACAGGTGGCAACTCTAGAGGGGGTGAATAGAGTTTATTAGAAAATAACCAATTAAAATTAACTCTTTCACGAATTAAAAAAATCAGAGTAAATGCGAAAGTAAATGAAGAGCAAGAAAGCATACGCAAACAGCGATTTTAACCTGGTTTCTCTCGTGGAGGACTAGTCCAGGCCTGAGAACTCTAGCTCAGGATTAAATCCACTATTTGTTAAATAGTAGTTTACAACCCATGCCTTTACTTCAGAAGAGCACGTCAACTTCTTACAGAGGATCGCAGTGGCGATTTGCTTGGAATTCCAAGCGACTTCTTCAACTCTTGCACAAGAATCCTAACTGAGAGATGCTGAGCACTCGAGACTTAGGAGGCTTGTGGCTAGTAGATGGGAAAGGTATGGCTTATTTGAGCTATAAGAGAGAAGAGAAGAGAAGATTGGATGATTTGAAATGAGAAAATTTATGGCCTATTTATAGTGTTTTTGTAGGCAGAATTTGGCCAGAATTCGGGTAGAAATTTCAAATATTTGGCCGTTGGACAACTAGCAACCAGCTAACCCTAAAATTAGGGATACTAATTTTTAGGGGACAGAGTTCGGCCGAACTCTGTGTGGAGGCAGAGTTCGCCCGAACTCTGTCTCCAGAGCACAGAGCTGGTCTAAGTGGCCAGTGGTATTTTTCTGGATGGTGGAGTTTGAGGATTATTGGGTAGGCTATAGGTTAAGTCTCAAGAGCTCAGCATGACACAGTTTACATCAGTCTAGACACAACAAAAGTGTAAAATACAGACTCAAATATAACTGAGAAGCTGAGACTGAGCTGTCGTCTGACTTGAGCTTAATGTAGACGTCGTGTGTCGTATTGAATTATTACAAATATTATTTAGTCAATGTTATCAATATTTGGTTGACTGTGACTTTGTGTCAACAATCTCCCCCATATTGATAATTGACAAAATAATATATGTATATTCAATATTCATACCTGGACACAGTTGATCACAAAAACATAGCTCCCCCATAATCAATGCCAAGCTAGAAATAATAGCTCCCCCGTAACCGGTGAACGGTGCCGAGCTAGAAATAATAGCTCCCCCGTAAATAGTGCGTTGAACCTGTTGGCCTGATAAATAATATCTCCCAAAGCACCAAAAAGCACATATATATACTAAAAGTATGACAAGAATATACATTATTTCTCCCCCTTTTGGCATTAGCAATATAAACTGCATATGAATAATATTGATACAACCACACCAAATATAGAAGAAACTGTATATGAATGATCAAAACGAGCAACTAGCATAGAATAATAAACTACGATAAGCATAAAAGTGTCATCACACATAATCAGAGTCATCAAACTACCAGAGTTTTAGTACAACCCAAGTACATAAAACAAATAAAACTAAATAACTGGAAATCAGAAAACATAAAATAGGATCATCAGCAGCAGCAGCAGATAGTAGAAGCCATCTCCATCATAGAGCACGAGAAGGCCCAGCGGAGTCTGAAGGATCAGTGAATGAATGGCGGGGTCCACAATAGCAGCATCCGGATCCAGGTAGCGCATGACCCAGGGATCGTCAATGTGATATCCAGCGCGATCAGGATCCCGCTCCATGGGAATGGGCATAGAAGGGTGACGAGACATGGAATACCGGATATCGTGCATCGAGTTGCTGAGGGCACTCATCTGCAGGGTAGTACGATAGTCCATCTGAGTCCAGCGATCGTCCTCCAATGCGAAACGATCTCTGAGCATTGTCTGGATGGAGTCAAGAGTAGCAGAAGGAGGAGGTGCATCCTGTCCAAGTGGAGGGGCGTCGGGCTTCTCATCATCAGAATGCTCAGAAGTGTCAGGAGAGGCGACGACTGCCTGAAGACGTCGTGCCTTGGAAAGGAATGCAGGAGCAGGCAAGAAAGGACAATCATCGAGAGGTACATGGAACGCACAAAAGACCATAGGAAGATATAAGGCATAAACCAAGGCTCATGGTTTCTTCCTACAGTTAATCATCCAGTCCATCATGGTACGTGGAAGATTGAAAGAAACACAGAAGTGGAGATGATATAAAGCTGAGATTTCAAAATATGTAATTTCATCGGTAGAACCCGCCTTGGGTAGAATGGTATTGAAAACAATCCGATCAAGTTCATAGAAGTAAGGATTTAGATATTTAGCCATAAGCTTGCGAGAACGTGTGTACGGAGTACATAAGTCGTCCTTAAAGCTTTCAAGAGAAATTCCGTTGGGAAAACGGAACGACCGAGCTTCAACAAGCTTTTCCCAAGAATTGGGCTCTTGAAGATCAAGATATTCGGCTAAGTCAAAATCATCAAATGAGATATCGATACCCGCAACACGTGAATAGATGTGAGTATCATCAAAAGTCAAGTTGCAGTAAAACATTTGTATGGCACTACGATATATGACTGAACTAGAAGTAACAAGTTCGTCAAAGTAAAGGTCATGAAAGAGTGCATCATAATGAGAGAAAATTGAGAAGTTAATGGGGTGTCCCGCAAACACCGGACGTGTCCGAAAATCACTAAACCATGCATTAGACGCGTCTGGTGATATAAAAAGTCGGTCATCGTAGGTGTTTGGATCACGTGGACGAGAAGGGTTGAACAATGGATGAGGTGGTTGATGTTGTTCAACGGGTTGCTTAACGGGAGGAGGAGCATTCGACGAGGATGCTCCCTCGATCCGAATTCTCTTCCCACGGTTTAAACAAGCGAGGAGCCATTGCACAAAATAGAGAATTTGAAATAGAGAAGGAGAGTGAGTTATACCTCAAATCAACAATGAACAGTGAAAGAGAATGAGAAAATAGCCCTTCTCCTTGATTTTGATGAGAAATGGAGCACTTTGGAGAGAAAACTAGGGTTAGGGTTTGTGAAAATATGTTAGGAGAGGTGAAGGTGATGGTAAGAATGAAGGAGAGGAAGGAAAACCCGAATATAAGAGGAAAGTTTTCTTTGGTCGGAGTAAATCTGGACCGTAGGATCTCATTTGATCAAACGGCTGGAGCTGTCCCCGATTCTGGAAGAGGGGGTCCGAATTCGGCCCGAACTCTGTTGGGGGCAGAGTTCGACCCGAGTTCTGGGTCCTTGTTCCAGAACAGAAATTAGGCTAGATGATGGAAAAAATGGTTAAGTATGGAAAATCAAGTAAGATATGAGGACAAATGCTTGAAAGATTCAATCAACCAGATAGTGAAGTTTGAAAAATAGTATGTCAGCAGTAATAAATCGAAACGAACCATATAATAAATAAGGAAATATATCATAATTCAATAGTTTGAAGTTGCCATGGGTTAGCTGCAGGGGCCGGATCCCAGATAGCGGTAGTCCTGTGGACTAGTGCACCATGTCGCTTAGGCTTTTACGCCTTGTTGTCAGAAGGGTCCTTTCGGCTTGTACCCATAGCCAGTTCATCGTAAGAGTATCATAATATAATCGATATTTACGCAGGTGAGTTTTAATTTATGACAGCTTCATCTAAAATTCCAAGTTCACGACAAAAGAAATTGAAGCGCTCTTCGGATAATGGCTTAGTAAAGAAGTCTGCTAGCTGATGATCAGTGTCAATAAACTCTAAGTTAATCGTACCATTTTGCTGATGATCACGCAAAAAGTGGTGTCTAATTTCAATGTGTTTTGTGCGTGAGTGACAGATAGGGTTCTTAGTCAAGTTAATAGCACTAGTATTGTCACAGAATATAGGAATGTGCATGAAAGATAGATTGTAGTCTTCAAGGGTTTGCTTCATCCATAGAATTTGTGCACAACAACGCCCAGCTGCGATGTATTCAGCTTCTGTTATGGATAGTGCGATAGAATTCTATTTCTTGCTAAACCAAGAGACTAAAGCCTTTCCTAATAAATGACACGTGCCGCTTGTACTTTTACGGTCGACCTTGCATCCAGCGAAGTCAGCATCAGAGTAACCAATGAGGTCAAATGATGTTGACTTGGGATACCACAGGCCCACTGTAACCGTACCCTTAAGGTATCGAAAGATACGCTTAACCGCGGTCAAGTGTGATTCCTTAGGATTTGCTTGATATCTAGCACATAGGCAAACACTAAACATGATATCGGGGCGACTAGCAGTTAAATAAAGTAAGCTGCCTATCATACCTCAAAACAAAAGTATTTCGGAAGTGAAAATTTATTCAACATGACTCTAGCCATGTCGCCAAGAGTCCTATTCTTCCGCTCCACAACACCATTTTGTTGAGGAGTTCTTGGACAAGAAAATTCATGATCAAAACCATTAGAATCACAAAATTTTTCAAAATCAGAATTTTCGAATTCGCCTCCATGATCACTTCGGATTCGAGTGATCATGTAGCCTTTTTTGTTTTGAACTTTCTTGACAAAAAACTTAAAAACTGAAATAGCATCACTTTTGTTTGTGAGAAAGAAAATCCAAGTAAATCTCGAAAAATCATCAACAATAACAAATGCATAAAGTTTACCACCAAGACTAGCTACTCTACTAGGACCAAATAAATCCATATGGAGTAGTTGCAGGGGTCTAGTAGTACTTACAGAGTTGATGGAATGAAATGAGGATTTGGTTGCTTTGTTCAATTTGCATTCGGCACATACCGTGTCCTTTTTGAATGTGATGTCGGGCAATCCTCTCACTAGCTTCTTGGTTGATAGCCTGGATATAGTATTCATATTGGCATGACCAAGACGCTGGTGCCAAAGTAATCGTTCATCTTTTTGAGCATATAGACATCTACCTGCATTGTTAGTATCTATAGATAGATAGAAAATATAAATGTTATCCTCTCTTTTCCCTTCAAAAGCAATGTCTCCCGTTGACCTATCATAAATAAAGCAATTATTTTGTCCAAAGTTAATATCATATCCATGATCAGCAAGATGACTAATGCTGAGCAGGTTATGCTTTAACTCGGTCACTAGGCAGACATCCTTTATTACAAGAGAGGGAGGATAACCAATAGTACCATTACCTATTATGTACCATTTTAAATTGTTATCGAAGGATACGTATCCTTCTCTCTTCATCGATAGTGATGCGAAAAGATGTGCGTCTCCTGTCATATGCCACGAGCATCCACTATCGAGAATCCACTTACTCTTAGTTGAGGAGGGAAGGTCCACCTACATCAAGAGTAGATGTGACCTTTGGTACCCAAATTCTTGAGGGTCCTGAAGAGTTAGCTTTGGGAAACCATGCATATATCCTTTTATCAACTAATCTTCTGATTCTACATTATGGTGATATGTGTCCATGTAGACCACAATAAGTGCATGTAGCATTTCTATTCACATTTGGAGCATGCTGATGATGTCTATAAGAGTATTGATGATATGTAGACTTACATGGCATGGCATGATGATGTTGTCTATATGGCATGGCATGATGTTGTCTATATGGCATGGCATGATGCTGTCTATATGGCATGGCATGATGAGGTTGTCTGTATGGCATGACATGATGAGGTTGTCTATATGGCATGACATGATGAGGTTGTCTATATGGCATGGCATGGTGAGATTGTCTATATGTGGAGTGATGTTGATTGTGTCTTTGTGCAACATGATGATGACTGTATCTATATGTAGCATGATGTTCATGTGACATATGATGATTATTTCTATGTGTATGAGGTTTGTGAAATTGTGTGTACATGTAAGCATGATTGTGAGCAGCATAAGTATGACTTGGTTTACTAGTATGAGTAGTACTATGCTTTGTGTGTGTCTCATATGATTGGGTTTGAGGTTGAGCAACCTGTTTTTCCAATTTGGTCTCTAATTTCTTAGAGACAGCTTGCAATTCAGTGATCTTAGCATTTAAACCATGCAACTTAGTGATAGTGATTTTGTGTCTATTCTTTTCATCTGCAAGCTCTGTGTTGAGTGTTGCAATTTCTTTTGTTTGCTACTCAATACGTGCCTCGGCATCATGTAAGCTTATTTTAAGCTTAGATACCTCATTAGTGACATCCGTGGGTACAGTGTCTCTAATATTATCAAGTAAAAGAGAAAGTCTTTGAATTTCAACTTCATGACTTTTGATTTTGTCCTTGGCTTGTTTGTATTTACTAATGGCCTTTTTATGGTCACTAAGTAAATCAGTGAAAGCATCGCCAAGTTCATCAAAAGTGAAGTCGTCAAGAGTGTCGTTAGATACCTTGTCGGATGTTGCCATTAGGCAAACATTTGCCGTATCTTGAGAAGAGTTCTTTTCTTCCTCGGAGTCACTGGCATCGCTTTCATGCCAGATGCTAGTGTTGGCATATCTCTTTGAAGTGGTCTTCTTGTATGGCTTCTCATAGCGGTTGCTTTTCTTTGAGAATGGACAGTCTTTTCGGACATGTCCCGTCTTCTTGCAACCATAGCAAGTAGGCTCTTCTTCTTCATCTTCTTGTGGTTCCTTCTTTCTCCGGTTGAAGCGAAGGAATTTCTTGAAGTTGCGAACCATGAGGACTTGATCATCATCTTCTGAGTTGTCGTCATCCGTCTTTTCGGGTTTAGCCCTCCGTCGGTGAGCTTTGAGTGCGATCTCCTTAGCCTTAGGAGCAGGCTCTTCGAAGTCCTTGAGGTCAAGCTCATGAGTCATTAGTTTTCCCATCAAGGTCTCCATAGACATTGTTGTGAGATCGTTTCCTTCTATGATGGCTGTCACCTTAGGGTTCCAAATTTTTGGTAGCCCCCTAAGCAACTTGCGAATCTTCTCATGATTTGAATATTGCTTTCCAAGTGAAGACAGGGGGTTGATGATGTCGAGGAACCTTGTGAACATCTGTGTGATCGTCTCGTTTGGCTTCATCTTGAAGGCCTCGTATTCTTGCGTGAGACGACTTATTTTAGATTTCTTGACTTGGGTGGTTCCTTCATGCGTCACTTCTAGAAGCTTCCATACTTCGTGGGATGTGGTGAATGTGGATACCCTGTTGAACTCATTCCTGTCTATAGCACAGAATAAAGCATTAATAGCTCTCGCGTCTAAACTTGCCTGTTTCTTCTCTTCGTCAGAATATTTGTCATGTGATTTTTCAATGAGATCACCGTTGACAACTATCCTGGCGGGCTTTTTGTAACCATCAGTGACGATAGTCCACAGGTCAAAGTCTAGAGACTTGAGATAAAAACTCATCCTTGTTTTCCAATACGTGTAGTTAGTTCCATCAAATAGGGGAGGCCTATGAGTGGACTGTCCTTCACCGTGATTGGAAATCAAGGATTGTGTGGTTGCCATGGATCAGCTCTAGGATGTAAATCCTTGTAAAGAGAACAGAGCTCTGATACCAATTGAAGAACAGGTGGCAACTCTAGAGGGGGGTGAATAGAGTTTATATAGAAAATAACCAATTAAAAATTAACACTTTCACGAATTAAAAATAATCAGAGTAAAATACGGAAAGTAAATGAAGAGCAAGAAAGCATACGCAAACACAGCGATTTTAACCTGGTTTCCCTCGTGGAGGACTAGTCCAGGCCTGAGAACTCTAGCTCAGGATTAAATCCACTATTTGTGAAATAGTAGTTTACAACCCGTGCCTTTACTTCAGAAGAGCACGTCAACTTCTTACAGAGGATCGCAGTGGCGATTTGCTTGGAATTGTCCAAGCGACTTCTTCAACTCTTGCACAAGAATCCTAACTGAGAGATGCTGAGCACTCGAGACTTAGGAGGCTTATGGCTAGTAGATGGGAAGGGTATAGCTTATTTGAGCTATAAGAGAGAAGAGAAGAGAAGATTGGATGATTTGAAATAAAAAAATTCATGGCCTATTTATAGTGTTTTTGTAGGCAGAATTCGGCCAGAATTCGGGTAGGAAATTTCAAATATTTGGCCGTTGGACAACTAGCAACCAGCTAACCCTAAAATTAGGGATGCTGATTTTTAGGAGACAGAGTTCGGCCCAAACTCTGTGTGGAGGCAGAGTTCGGCCCGAACTCTGTCTCCAGAGCACAGAGCTGGTCTAAGTGGCCAGTGGGTATTTTTCTGGATGGTGGAGTTTGAGGATTATTGGGTAGGCTATAGGTTAAGTCTCAAGAGCTCAGCATGACACAGTTTACATCAGTCTAGACACAACAAAAGTGTAAAATACAGACTCAAATATAACTGAGAAGCTGAGACTGAGCTGTCGTCTGACTTGAGCTTAATGTAGACGTCGTGTGTCGTATTGAATTATTACAAATATTATTTAGTCAATGTTATCAATATTTGGTTGACTGTGACTTTGTGTCAACAGCTAACCCCACTTGGTAGACCCATGTTAGGTTGTCATGACTTAGTAGAGTTATTTTGAATTATCTTAGGCCAAAATGATTTAAATACAATTTTATATATATATTATATTTATAATAGCCTATGCATAATTTTCTAAAGATTTATAATTATATATTCTTGTTGGGCCCAAAGCCCACATATGCAAATAATGTATTAGTTAAGCTAACTTATATTGTTGGGCTTCAAAAATATATTATCGTACCGGGCCTAAGTTTATATATATGTAGTATATACAGTTGGGCATGAGGCAATAATGTATAAATACTAAAGATTTATTAGGTTAATTTCATAATGTTAATAGTTAGGGTTGGGCTAACCCCTACTCAAACCCATCAACCTAAGTAAATTCTAATCCAGGTCTCCAATAACTTCAAGCCCATATCCTTCTTCTTTTTTCTTCAGCCCAACTCATAATCCTTTCTAAGAGTCAAATATCCTACCCAGCATAATAGCATGTTAGCAAGCCCTTCCACATTTCCCTTAAGCAACCATAGGCCAAGGCCCAACTCCCTTTTCCCTTTCCTATATAAACGGAGCAACCGTTCAGAGGAAACCCTAGCCGAACCTAAGCCTGCATCTCCCCGTCCTCCTTAACTCCCCTTGCGTCAAAGAGCCACTAATAGCCGATAGCCTGAGTATCAGACTCCTAGACGACGCACCTTCGTGCAACCGACATCGGAACAATCGCTCTCGGAGACAGCCATGGCACGTTTTCGACCCATGACTGTCGGCCCTCGGACCGTACTACACCCACAGTTGCGTCGGAGCCATGCGTCCTTGCTCTAGCAGACCACGCTAGCAGCAGTCACCATGCCAGACTTTGTCATGGATGCCTCCGACAAGTCGGCCAACCGCCAAGCTGCCTACACCAACATCTAGCCATGAGCAACCTCGTCAGGGGCTTGGACTTCCCCATGTTCTCTCTTCGTGCTTGCTAACAGCGGCAGTCGTAGAACTGGCCGACCAACCACCTCCCACGAGCCTAAGGTCGTTGACAGCTGACCAAGAGACATGGACCACTACCGGCCCACATCACCATCGTCTTCTCCCAATACAACATCTGGGCGAGTAGAATCTGACACCGGTGAGTCACGACGACCCGAAACTCATCGTACTCGGATCAGCCGACTGGCAGCGCCAAGTCCCGGCGACTTGGTTCATGTGTGCACAAGAGAAAGCCAGAACCTACTCTTCATGATGCACCTCGATGCCAACTACTGATGTTCTCCTGAGTTCTCTACGACCACCTCCAGGCTACGCCGGTGACCCGTGCTTTCCTGGCCTCGGTCGTGAGCCGCCCATGCGGGCATGTCCAGGGGCGGAGCCAGAATTTTGGAGTAGGGTGGGCTAGCTAATAGTTATTATAAAATTCTAAAACTTTATGCAAAAAATTTGGCAGAGTTTCCTTTGTAAATTCGATGATTCAATACCTGTCGTAGACAATAAACTTAACAAAATATGCATTCATCATAAATATAGATAATAAGTACTCAATTCAACATTGATGTATAAAAATTAGGGGATTAGGATTTTACCAGAGAAGGTGTCGGTGCCAGTCGGACTGGAGAGGGTCGGAGTGCCGGTGCTGGTCGGCCGTCGGGGGACAGAGGGAGCAACTGCTGGAAAATCAAACACACAAAATTAAAATTAAAAACTCATAAAATCAAACACAAAAATTTTTGGGGTTTGGGTTTTACAAAAAATTGGGGGTTCGAGTTTTACCAAAGGGCGAGGGAAGAGAGGAGCAGCAGGTTGGAGTGGAGAGGGTCGGGGCAAGGGGGAGCCGCTTCGCTCGGTTCTTGAATTTTTTTTTTTTTTGGACAGAGAAAAGGGAAGTTAGGTCGGGAGAATGGGGAAGCCGCACGTTTTGTTTTGCAGCTTTTGCTTGACTTGCTATTTGCTAACATAAAAACTTTGCATTGGCCGAAAGAGACGTAGTGCTAACATGAAAACTCAGCTGGCCATCCGAATTAGCCACTGGGCTAAAGTCACTGGACTAAAGTCAGCTGGCTGCCTGGCCATCCAAATTAAGTATATAAAAAAAAGTTTAGCAATTTTTTTTTTTGCACTGGGCTACAGCCCAGTGCAAACAATGAGTCCCTTCGCCCCTGGGCATGCCTGTATTCCTGTGATGCTGCTTGCTGTAACCGATGCAAACTGCACCACCTCGCGAGGCCGGAAGGAGCTTCCTCGACAGCAGCCGTACAGCCTCGTCCGACCTCCACTGCGCTCAAGCCGACCAGACGTGTGTCTTCATATTGTACAGACGAGAGCGTGAAGTTGAAGAAGAAGAAGAAGAAGAAGTACTAAGAAAGCAGCAACATAGGATCTAGGATCCTCTATATAATAGGTAATCTACTAAATACCCCTCCTTTCATGTCTATATTACCTAAAGAGTTTTCATATATATATAGTTGTGTTATATAAATGATTATATAAATGGTGTTATGTATAGTTATTATTATATATATACATATATTTATATAGGGTTGGTATATGAATATTTATATATACTGGTTTTGCTCTAAAAAGAGGACATATAAGTGGGGGCGTATGAGTGTTACGTTTGTGTATAATATTTTGCCTATATACATACTAGGTTATATATACATATATATATATATATATATATATATATATATATATATATATATATATATATTATATATATATATATATATATATATATATATATATATATATATATATATATGTATTATAATTATTTATATATTTGGGGTACTATTGAGCTTCATGTAATAAAGAAATTATCGAATACATTATTATTATGTAGATACATGTATAAGAAATTGTATTTCAAGATATTTATTTTATATATATGTGCATGTAATTTTTATATAGATTCCTATAAAGGGCTAATGTGTACAACTTAATCTATTTATGATATTACCAAATGAACAAGTTTATATATTTTTAAATACAAGTATATTTATAAATACAGTTTTGATAAAAGGAATTATTTTCACAAACTAAAACTCTAATAGAGATGTTGTCCCTATAAAGGTGTAGTTGGGTATTAATTCTTGGTTTGTTTGGGATTGGTAGATTGTTTGTGGACTATAGGCGCATTAACATGTTTAGGCCTGATTGGACCTTGGTATTGCAGACTCAGCTCAGATTGGACCATCTCTTGGCAAGTATACCTTACCTTTCTTTACAGTTTATTTATATGCTATATTTTTTTCCTTTGATACATGTCTTTATATAGTTTCTTTGATTGATTGCTGGTATGAGTTTTCTTTCATATTATGCATACTAGTTTAGTTATCTCATTCATATACCGTTTTTGTCCATGGTTCGACATTATAGTTCATATTGGATCTGTTCTCACATGTATCTTGACTGAGTCATACCGTGTCATAGGATGAGTGCGTTATAACTAAACCGCTATACCTTTTTTCTGACTTTTCTCAACCTGCGAGTCCACACTAGGGGCGAGGGTTGATTGCTTAAACTAACTTGCGAGTCCACACTAGGGGCGAGGGTTAGTTATTTGTTCAAACTTGCGAGTCCATACTAGGGCGAGGGTTTATTCCTTGAAGCTAACCTGCAAGTCCACACTAGAGGCGAGGGTTAGTTATTTGTTCAAACTTGCGAGTCCACACTAAGGGCGAGGGTTTGATTACCCGTTTAATTTCTTTTCATGTGTTCATGTTTCATTTCCAGCAGTTTATTTATGCATAGTTGTTCTCATATTCATGTTCATAGTTACTTGTCATTATCTGTCTCTTTTCTGCTTATTTCTTATGCATGATAAACTGTTAGATAGGCATGTTTTATGTATCGTGCTAGTCCCTTGAGGACTTGGTGATCTCTCCAGGTTATTGCGGAGCTCGTAGAATAATTGGATGATTATGATTAAATTTGCAGGATCCAGGTATTTCTAGTGATTATTTTATTATCCTTTCGTGCTTTATATTCTTTATCATGATAATCTGCTTGTTAGCCTAGCTTGATAGACTCATATTATTCATTGGAGTCTACTCGAACATATATGCTAGTGTGCTACAAACCATGACACATATTGTTCCCTCTTGTTTTATATTTTCTTATGGATTGATATTTAGTTTAACCTACCATGTTATACATGATACCCTATTCTTGACAGCGTATATGTATTCGAGTTGGGCTGGAGTTCGCTTGACATGTAGCTGGCATTCTCACTTATCCTTGTCCTATGTATTTTGGGACTAGGGCGTGACATATTTTTGTGGTGTCCCATGCTGGTCGAGTTAGCCATTTCGGTTACATGTTCTTGAACTTTGTATTTGCTCTCGACTATTCTTTCTTTGCTTTCTTGTACCATTGCTTCTCGTCTTTTCTTATTTCGGAGTGACAAATGATCGTGCTATATAGAATTTATCAGAAATCCTTAAGTTTTAGTCTAAGTTAGTTTACTTATTGAATTTTGGTTGCTTGATAGATAGGAGGGGGATTAGACATGCCTTATGCTATAGATATCTAATGGTAGTGATTTTACAACTAGTATGCAAGGGTTATAAAATTTTAGGACATCATGCGCTGGATGGGGTAGTGTGACCAAAGGTGGGTAGACGTCCTCAGGATAGGAATAAATATATGACCATACTAGGTTCGCTCTTATGGTAGTTACTCGAACAAGAATAGAGTGGTAGTGTTGGTTTAAAGATTGACCCTCTACAAGAAGAACCCAAACATAGTCTAACCCAACCCATTTACTATAATGTCCTGCCAGTTGTATAGTTATAATTTGACAGAATGGTAGGCAATACTTAGCTTGGTCAGGTAAAAAAAGACTTATATTATTGTGATAATAATATGGTGAGGAGGACAGGCCTTCAACATGATCATTGTAAGACCGCCAGTACCAAGAAGAGCGATTAAGGATAACCATCTATAGTTTTACGATAGAGATGTTTCAAAACCAAATTGTTTAGGATTGATTATTACTTGAGTTATTAGAAGACACTGTAGTGACCTAGCGTATCCCTTGAAGTATTTCTAGTTACGCTAGCGTGGTTTATTATTAGAGAGCATTATATTTAATTTCGAGGACGAAATTCTTTTAAGGTGGATAGATTGTAAGTACCCTGATTTTTTTTTGCTATTTTATAGTTGTAATTTAATTTATAAATATGACTATAGATGTACTTTTCCGTAGCTTTGATTTTAGGAGCACAAGAAATACCAATATTTTGAAACGTCCTCCATAAGTTTTGAAGTAAACAAGTCCACCTTCGATTTGATATATCATGTGCCATCCAAACTTGTCCCCTAACATTCTTTTGACTTCGCACAACTTTGGATCAATATTGGCTATTTGACCTTTTACCGTAATTCTAGACCTAACTTCCAACATAAGTTTGGAACTCGACATCGATCAATACATGTTGACCCGATATATGATTTAAACCCATTTTGAGCCTACGATACACATGCCAAGGATGTGCCACAAGTCCCCATGTGCTATTTAATTACGAATGGCATAAGAGACTTATGGGTTGACTTTTCGAGTTCAGTTTGATTAGAAAATATATTTGAACCCTAACATAGCTAACCCTTACTTGGTAGAGCCATGTTAGGTTGTCATGACTTAGTAGACTTATTTTGAATTATCTTAGGCCAAAATGATAAATACAATTTTGTATATATATTATATTTATAATAGCCTATGCACGATTTTCTATAGATTTCTAGTTATATATTCACTACAAGAATAAGGGATTTTTTTGACGGTGATTCCCGTCAAGAAATAGGTATCTTGACGGTTGCAGATCCGTCAACTAGGCCGGAGTCAAGAAAAGTCCCCCCCTTTTCTTGACGGTCCCTGACAGGGCTTTTCTTGACGGTTTTTTGCCGTCATTTTATGTAGTTTTCTTGACTGTTTTTAGCCGTCAAGATAGTAGTTTTTAGAAACCGTCAACGTAGACAAAAACTTTTCTTGACTCCGGCCTAGATGACGGTCTTTAGCCGTCAAGAAAAGCATTTGTTTTGACAGACAAAATCCGTCATGAAAATCAGTAATTCATGGCTATTATACAGCATGATATGAATTAAAGTTTACGTTTGACAACCGTCAAGAGAAGCTATCCAAAGTACCGTCAAGAGAAGCATTCCAAAATTCCGTCAAGAATTATATAATATCAATCAACCACACATAATATCAATCCAGAAGCTACACACATCAAATTACTATAAAATCCAAATTTTATATTAACAAACTGTATTGTTCATACAACAAAAACTTCCAACACACATCCCAGCACATGTATTCTTCACTTATCCAACCATAACATAATCTAACCATAAAGTACACATCCCATATCTATTGTTTCTATACAACTTAAATATCCAAACCGCAAACATCCATCACTTGTCACCATAAAACAAAACCCACCAACACTACAAAAATAAAACAAAAAAAGTAGCAAACCATATCGGAGCACATCCCTAGCCATATCCACAGCATTCCCCTATTCAAGCATGCATGCACCTTTATTTTTCAGCAAGTTCTTGAGAGAACAAGAACACAAAGTATTAACTCAGTATTATAGAATCTGAAGGCTAGCTATATTGAAAAAGTATAAAAGTTAGAAAGAAATAGCTCACAAAAACTTCTAAGATGCACTAAGATATCCTTATTTGACTGGTGGTTTCCATTCAGCAAGCACTTTGATTGCCCAAACAAGAAATTTTTTGAAGCATTAGAATATTTAGTTTGACTTAATGAAAAATAATAATTTCTTCCTTATAGACTAGCAACAATACTTGCATAATCCTATAGTTGTTGAGTTTGTGGTGTATCAGGGACCCTTATATCACCTACTTAACCCCAAAGGGCATGAAGTCATTTATTTGGAAAAAAATCCCTTTGAGCATTCATATGGAGTAGTGAAGAACATACTTTGATCAATGGCTCAGTATGGAACATAGGAGGTAGTAGCATAGTTAGGCCAGTCTCACTCTTTAAATATACTTAGAAGCATCCAGTAGCAGACTTAATAATTCAGTATTAGAACTGAACTGTTCCTTATCAGCATTGTGTATCAGAAAGGAACAATATGCAATATTCAATATCACTATCAGCCATCAGTCACTAGCAGATAGGTATGCATAATAGATAGTAAAGGCAATAGCTAGTATCAGAGCTCAAAAAATAGATACTAAAGGCAATAGCCAGTACCAGAGCTCATAAGTAGGGACTAGACACTGAAGACTAAAGTAGCATAATTTGGCCTTAATCTTCTTAGAGCTACTAACCACTACATCACCAGCTTAATTCAGTCGTTGATAATCTCAATGTCATCATTGCCACATCATGTCATCATTGCCAAGTCTACTAGGTCGGGGACCTATCATCTTGGATCAAAACCAAATATGGTATCCATTTTCATCCAAGCTGGTCATGTGATCAAAACCAACTTTAGAAACTCCCACGCAAACAACATGGATAGAAAATATGATCAAATGCATCAGAACCAACTAGTGTTATCCAACATATCAAAAGATAGTAATGCATTAAAGGCTAAGATATCCAGGTTATGATATACTGAAATGATGCAAGCAGAAATTACCTTAAAGGCAGTAATATCCAACATATCCAATGGCAGCAAGAACATATCCAACATAATGGCACGAGCTTGATACTAGATTAAGATGCCTCAAAGTGGTCTTTTGAATTTTCAGTTTCAAAGTGTGTAACAAAAGGGCTGTATAGTATCTGGAAAAAATTGAATTTTCAAGGAAGTATGGACTATGGAGTATATTAATCTAAAGAGGAGTGTTAAAAGAGTGTGTATATTCGATCTAGAAGCTCTGTTATAGAACTCCCTACAAGAGTTTCTTTTATCGAGTGCAAATTGAATAATTCAGAATCTGATACAGATGAACCCAACCTTTGCCGATGAAACTCCTGAAGCATCCACCTTCATTTTTCAGCGAGGTAAGGTTTTGCTATGAACTTCCTAAAAATAATAAAAGCCAGCTATGGAAACCTGTTAAAGTTATTTTGTGGATCAGTTGATGTACCTGTAAACTTTTTTTTTCTTTCTTACACAGCAAGTAGCGCCTCTTCCTATTTACTTGAACTTGTTTCACTAATGCTTTTATAATCTTCCCTTCTAAAGATATAGACCTCATCACTTGCCATCATATTTTTCTAGCAAGTCAAGTGTCCAATATGGCTTACCACGGTGGAATATGGAGTTGCACTTTGAGATTTCATTAATAGACTGCTGGAAAAATTTAGAGATGCACCTCAACCTTTTCCACAAGGAACTTCAAGGGTTGTGCAAAAGTAATTATATGCCTGCAAATAAAAGTAAAACTGAATTATCCTAATCATTAGCTTCATTCTTCAAGGTAATTCATTGTTCTAGAATTACAGCAATCTTATAATCAAGAAACAAATGAATCATTTTTGTCGCTCTTGCCTTGATTTACTTAACTGTACTGTTAGCTTTTTCTACAGAAGAAAAATGTAGAACCAGCTCCTTCAAAAGAGACATAATAGTTCAGTGGAGTTGAAAAAGATGGTGCATTCGGCTGAATCTGGAGGTGTGATCTTTTTCTTCTCCCGATTCACATAAACTTGATGATTCAAGTTAGGCTTGCCTTGATTTTTATTACATAAACGATTTGCAACTCCAGTAGTCTCTTTTGAAGGAGATCTCTAATTTTTCTTATGTAGAATAAGACCACACCTCCAGATTCAGCATCCAATGGACTTCTATAGAATAAGACTTCTCTAAATCAAGCTTTTGCCTTGATTTATGCATGCAAGATACAAAATCAAAAGAAACTTCAGAAAATAACAACAAAGGTATGCTTGTTATAAGTGTCAAGAAGGTAAAAATTATAGAATGACAATGGTACCAAAAGTTTTAGGAGTTAAATGCAAGAGAAAAAAAAAGTCTTATAGATCATTAATGAAATTTAGCTGAAAATAATTTTTGTCGTCTCAAAATTCTTGTTAAGGGAAGATTTTGAAGTTTGCAAATAACATCAATACCAACCTCTCTTAGTGGCCTGCTATAGTCAACTAAGTTCAAACCAGAAATTATCTCCATGATAAGGATACAAAAACTATACACATCACTCATCTCATTTAACATACCAATTAATTACTACAAAATTTGGAACAATTGGCTAAAATTAACATAATAGATTTGCACATACAATTTGGAACAATGGGCTAAAATTAACATAATAGATTTGCACATACCAGTTAGTTGCCCAGAAACAGAAATGAAGAAATCCATTGTAATTTGTTACCATGGTTCATACAGATGAGTTCAAATTACAGATAAGTGGGATTCCACCAGCCATCTCATACCAGGATAAAGCTTAAGTAGGCATGTCATTGTCATCACCTTGTATTTTGAAGTGCTACTCAAGACATGTACAACAATAGTTGTTAGTTAAAAAAAAGAGTTTGGATCCTCTGGAAAAGCAGTGAGTTGAAATCAGACATACCTTTGGAAGTGCATTCTGGAATGCAAGTGGGAATGGCCAGTTAGGAGCAATACTTACTCACTAATGGATTTTGCAGTTTTAACTTAAAGGATGGAATTTATATATTATTGAAGGATGGAAAGCACACAAATTAGCAGCTCAGCGAGGAAGCACAAAATTCACGTACATCTGACAGAGTCCAATAGGACGAGTTTTCTTGAAACCACTAAACATGGCCACATATTGCAGGAATTTTGCTTACTAGTGCCAATAAATACTAAACTAGCTAATTGCCAAATTCAAAAAGAATTTCTTGAAATAACACTTTTAGGAGTTGACCATTATCATAAGAATGCCAATAGTTCTTAATTAATGGAACCACCTAACAACAGCCTTTATCCCAAAATCACAATGTTTACCATGCAAGCATCATTCTTTAATAATGATGATTAAGTAAGTAGCTCACTTACAGTCTGTGTATCTATTATTTGATAAATTAAATTAAGTATTATTGATATCTTTTAAGTCATGGACCCTAACTAAAAGTTTAAAATAGACATGTATATGTGTTCGGTTTGGTTTGATTTTAAACGATTTTTGGAATAACCAAACCATTGACCGAACCAAACCGATAGGTTATTTTAAAAACTCAATCGAACCAAACCGACCGGACCATTGGTTCGGTTAAAAATTGATTGGTTCGGCTTGATCCCGATCGATTTGGTCAGTTTGGTCCAAATGTGCACACCCCGAATCAAGACTCATTGGGTAATTTCCTTTCAAAGAGATGCAGGTGTTGCCAAAGCAACATACTGTCCAAAAATCTAATAGCATGCTTGTCTAATATTTTTGACATAACTCTTCTAATGTTCCAGTCATGGAATAGATCAGTTATTCCTAAGCAACAAGTTATGTACAAGATGGTTGTTAACAACTTCACAGTTAGAAATTGTCCATAAGTAGTTGACATTACATTAAATAATTTTTTTAAAGCTGACACTCAGTTTGAACTTAAGGTGAGTTAAGAGCAATTGAAACTATTGGAAGAAAGCTAGTTCCTGTCTAAATATCACAAAAGATTGCATGAAGTGGGGACATTCTATATATGTTGGTAAGCTTTCTCTAATATAATTTTGTATTTTTTTATCTCTATTTGCCTGCAAATTCAATATAATACATGCTACATGAATACAAGCTATCTAAATAATCTTTCTAAAGCAATATTTTTTTGACTCAATAAATATGGATAGACTGCTTTGTCAGGTAATCAACATCTAGCTTAAGACTCTGTTGGATTCAGCAGACATGAATCTAATAACATTACAGAAGACTGGCCCTTAATAGTATTGAATGGCAGAAAAGGATTCAAAAAGCAACTAGAAAAATGTTGGTTAAGGGCTTTGTTGTTGTAATCAAACCCAGAAGGTTCACGGTTATACCAAGTGGCTTGAGAAGTTCTGTACATTATCAAATAATTAAAATCAATCAGACTTGTTCGTTTAATATGAAAAGGGAAAAATACTTGCAGTGTCGAAAATCTTCATTTTAAATGTTTGCACTTTTGAACAAACCCAGCATATAAAGATTTAGAAAATCGATAATCAATCATGTCACCAAAAAATTACTACCATTTAAATCAATCCATATGATGCTTATGTAAATTAACATGAAAATTGAAAAGAAAACATGAGCCCATGACATTTTGCAGTGAAGTAAATATGTATACAGGAAACTGTATCTATATCCATTCCATGTATATACCAAGACACTCTGGCCATGGCAGTGCCTTGTCTATGGAAGTGAATGCTATTGTAGCCATATGAATTCTCCCTCTACATCAGTGATTAGTCTAACAGAGAATTTGTTCATACTAAAGAAATTTGTAAGAAATTGGAAGAGGATAAAGTAGTTTAGGAGAATTGTACGAAAGAGATTTGTAAGAAATATGAATTCCCTTCTATATCAGTGATCAGTCCAAGATGATGGCGGTATCGGAACAAGTCCTCGATTCATTCAATAAACCAAGAACGAGAAGATCATGTAGTGCCCCGTCCCGCTTAGTCAATCGGCAGAAATCAAAATGCCAACGGCGTTCGGACATAGCCTTGCAACGGCTACTCGAAGACATCGCTCGGTCGAAGCGACCGCTCGCTCAGGTGGGGTAGTTTCGGTGAACTTGCCTCATCTTAGCCTTCACATAATAAATCGCATGTTTTCAACTTGCACAAGTAGGCTTGATAATAAAAGAGACGAATCCACATAGCTAAAGGGAATAATCCCGATGGGTCGAATTGAGTTAGAATATGGAACGGTCCAACGGTCGGCTTAGAGTTGGTGCACGACGTGCTTTAAAAATGACACTCGATCCTTCGTCCCGTGGCTTGGGAGAAGGAAAGTTGGTTGAGTCGGCGAAGTTATGAACATAGCCTAAGTCATAGGCGTCGCCCGCATGAATGCTTCATAAAGCATGCACGGTCCTGTCGTCCAAGGCTTGGCATAGCCTTGGCTTGCCCCATGAGTTAAGTTGCGTTGCACAGCTTGTGCCATAAGTCTAGGCACCCAAATGACTTGGTCGTTTAAAGTTGAATGCGTGCACGGCACGTTCCATCGAGGCAAGGCTTGACGCGGCCTTTGCTCGTTAAGTTGTAGGCTTGAGTAAGTTAGGCAAGGTTATGTCGGTCGACCTAAGTCATTCGAAGTGCTGTCCCGCTCATTCTGCGGTTGTCAGGTTAAATAGTCCCACGATCCCAAGGCCCGTCATATAAATTATGACTTGGGCGATAGCGTCGCGTAGAACGGAAGTCGGTTTGAGGCATGATGCACGGACATAGTGTTAAGGCAGGAACCACGGTTGATCGAATGAGTTTTGGAGGAAGGACTATCGAATAGGCATTGAGTTGAATGAAATGATATGGTAACATAGAAAGAATGCTCGCGACCGTGGGTCGTCGAGGGGTCTCAAATGTTAGAAAGAAAGCTCGCGACCATGGGTCGTCGAGGGGTCTCAAATGATAGATGGTTTGATATTGGTTTTGAAAGAGATGGTAACATTGGAAGAGGAATAATTGTGTGAGACGTCAGTTTGTGTCGAGTCTTGCATGGTCATTGGACAACTTGTCGACAAGAAGGAGTTTCCACGTGCGACAACCCTGGGCGCCATGGGACCGCGGCGTTCTGAAGGGAAACACGATATAGCCATAGCTGGACGGACCGCTCGGGTCATTCGGGAACTTTCAGCGGGGCTAGCTACCTGCGCTGAAAGGGTCGCCGAATGGTAAGGCTATAGTCCAGGATAGCTTGTGATGTTAGTGACCAATTCATATAGATGGGTCGGCACGGGCGGAAATTCGCGTGTGTGCCTTTGGATTGAGTCAGTTGGATGTGTGTACAGTTAGAACACAAGGTTTGGTCCTAAGATTTGGCATCAACATAGGCGACGTACTACAGTACGAGATGCGACATTGGTCTTAAGTTGTTGGCATATAAGTTGCATAAGTT